>LOEQ01003765.1:0-43072 GCA_001685075.1 Bramus lutescens
GGAATACTATGCCCACATTCCCAAAAAATGGACTATGGGTATTTTCCTTTGTTTGAAAAAAAAAAGAGGGGGAAGTGGTGTGGGAGAATTGTCTGTATTCTGTCAATCATATTTTGAATAAATACTGATTGGCCAGGCAGGGAATATAGGCGGGTCAACCAGACAGGAAGTAGAAGCAGGGCAATGAGAGCAGGAGAATTCTAGGAAGGAGGAAGCCCCTTCCTCCCATTCCTGCCCAGACTTCAAAGAAGCAACACGTGACCCACCCCACTGTGAAAGGTACTGAGCCACATGGCTAACATAGATCAGAATAATGGGCTAGTATAAGTGATAAGAATAATGGGTTAGTGTAAGTGATAAGAGTAATGGGTTAGTATAAGTGATAAGAATAATGTGTTAGTATAAGTGATAAGAATAATGGGTTAGTATAAGTGATAAGAGCTAATAAGTAACCTGAGCTAATGGGCCAATCAGTTTATAATCTTACGGAGATCTCTGTGTGATTTTCTTTGGGTCTTGCTGGCTGTGGGGTACCAGGCAGGACAGATACCCCAATAAGCAGGTCCCCTCATGTTACACATACTAATATCACTTCTTACTAAAACCTTAAAGTCATGCTTGACTTGCTCTGAACTAGTTCTCAACCTTCCTAATGGTATGGAATACAGTTCTTCATGTTATGACGATCCCAAAACCATAAAATTATTGTGCTGCTACTTTATAACTGTAATTTTGCTATGGTTATGAATCGTATTGCAAATATCTGACATACAACCCCCGTGTAAGGGTCATCTGGTGCTAAGGGGATGGCGACCCACAGGTTGAGAACCACTGGTCCAAACTCTCATTGTACTGGTGTTGCCTCCATTACACAGTGTATTGCTTTATTTCTAATGATCTCTTTCCAATCCTGCAGGCTGACTCTTCAGGATAAATCTCTCCCTGGCTTACATTTGAATTTGCTCAATACAAAGACATTTAGTAAAAGCTGCTTGAATGAATGAAAGAGTCACATCAATGTTATATCCATCTTATAATACTTGGCAACCATGCCAAATGATATTTGTACTGATAAGACTCCTACTACAGTGTGATACTTACTTTCCTGGAAAGTTCAATAGTCTGTAAAAACAGAGCAAAGCACTGGGCAGTGGTGAAACACACACCTTTAATCCCAGCACTTGAGAGACACAGGCAGGTGGATCTCTGTGATTCAAGGCCAGCCTGGTCTACAAAGAAAGTTTCAAGACAGCCAGAGAAGCCCCCTTCTCAACAAACAACATTCACACATACACAAACCCAAAACAAAGCAAAAAACAACAAACAATAGAACAAAGCAAACACAAGCAATATAAAGAGCTCATGGAATAGACTACCTAAGACCTCAAGCAATAATTGGGTAATTGGGGTTCTAATAAAAACAATATCTGGTACGTGAGCCAAGCTATAGCTCCTTAGCTAAGAAGTTTCATGTCTCCCCAGACATTCCATAATAGATAACAATAGCAGTAATAATAGAATGAAGACTCTAATTAGGCTTTGGTTTGCTGGGGAGGTGTTTTGAGGTAATTCAGATGGTAACAGAACTGGGGCCAATGAATGATTATGAAGATGGGCACACACAACAGTGCCAGCCTAGTACTAGCCCCGAAGTCTGTCAGGACTGGAAAGCTGCTTCTTTGCTGGCTTTTTATGGTCCTGGTTCTGTGTAGCCATTCTGCCTATGGTTCTCATATGGTCCTGGTTCCCATTGGTGATCTCTTTCTTGGGCTTTAAGTCACTCCAAATAGCTTTGGGGTTTTAGCTCCAGGGACGCCTCCTCCCTTGTCTCTTGGACATGGGAAAGTTCTTTGCAGGTTGCTTCAGTGCTCCTTATCTGGCTTTCATCACCAAGTCACCATTGTCTCTTCATGAATTATCTAAAGTGTGTTTCCTTAACTAGACAATAACTGTTATGCTGTTAAGACAGTGAAACTACATGTATCATGATGCTGGAAAAAAGGCTCAGTAGTTAAGAGCACCTTCTGTTCTTCATGAGGACCAAAGTTCAATTCCTAGCACCTACATGATGTGACTTAAACAACCACCTGTAACTACTATAGCTCCAGGGAATCTCACATCTTCTTTTGGCCTCTGTGAACACCAGCATATATTAATATACACACAGATGCATAAATAAAAATTAAAGTAAATTTTAAACCAAACATTGATCAATGGAATCGAATCAAAGACCCAGATGCAAATCCACACACCTACAGACACATGATATTTGATAAAGAAATCAGAAACATACAATGGAAAAAGAAAGCATCTTCAACAAATGGTGCTGGCATACATGGTTGTCTTCATGTAGAAGAATGCAAGTAGATTCAATTCTATCACCCTGTACAAAACTCAAGTCCAAGTGGATCAAAGACTTAAACATCAAACCAGATGCTCTGACACTGATAGAGGAGAAAGTGGAGCATAGCCATGAATGCATTGGCACAGGAGACAACTTCCTGAACAGAACACCAATAGCACAGACACTAAGACTGACAATTGGTAAATGGAACCTCATCAAACGGAAAAGCTTCTGTAAGGCAAAGAACACTGTCAACAGGACAAAATTGCAGCTTACAAAATGGGAAAAGATCTTCACTAACGCCACATTTGACAGAGAGCTAATATCCAAAATATATAAAGAACTCAAGAAACTAGACACCAACAAACTAAATAAACCAATTAAAAATGGGTATAGATCTAAACAGAGAATTTTTAACAGATGAATCTCAAATGGCTGAGAAACACTTGAATAAGTGATTCCCATCCTTAGGCATCAGGGAAATGCAAATAAAAATGTCTTTGAGATTCCATATTACACCTGTCAGAATGGCTAAGATTGGAAACACAACTGACAACTCATGCTGGAGAGGATGTGGAGCAAAGGGACCACTCCTCCATTGCTGGTGGGAGTATAAGCTTGTACAGCCACTTTGGAAATTATTATGATGGTTCCTCAGAGAATTGGAAATTAATCCATCTCAAGACCTAGATATACCATTCCTAGGTCTATACCCAAAGAATGTTTCATCCTATCATAAAGACACTTGCTCAGCTATGTTCATAGCTGCTTTAGTCATGATAGCCAAAAACTGGAAACAGACTAGATGCCCTTCAACTGAAGAATGGATAAAGAAAATGTGGCACATTTACACAATGGAGCATTACACAGCTGCTATAAAAATGACATCATGAAATTAGCAGGTGAATGGATGAACCATAAAGAAAATCAACCTCAGTGAGGTAACCCAGATTCAGAAAAACAAACATGGTATGTACTCACTTGTAAGTGGATATTAGTTAAATAAATGATAATCATGCTACAATCTACAGACCAATAGAGACTGTGGTTACAGGAGGACTCAAGAGGGGATGCAAGGATCTCCTTGGGATAAGGAAATAGATTAGATTTCATGGGCAGACTTGGGGTGAGTGGGGATAGAAACAAGATGGATCAGGCTTGAGGGGGAGGGATGGGGGAGAGAGTACTGGGAGAGCCGACTGAACTTGGGGGTATTTTGAGAGTAATATGGAAAACCTAGTGCAATGGAAACTCTCTGGAATCTACGAGAGTGACCCTAGTGAAGATTCCTAGTAATGAGAGATACAGAGTCTGAACCAGCTATCTTCTGTAACCAGACAAGGCTTCCAGTGATGGGAGTGGAGCATCAACTCAGCCACAAAACGTTAAATTTACAATTTGTTCTGCCTTCAGGGTATGCTGAGGTAATGATGGTGTAGAACTTGTGGGAATGAACAACCAATGATTGGTTCAACCTGAGGCCCATGGCACAGGAGGGAACCCATGCCTGACAATGCCTGGGT
The DNA here is from genome assembly GCA_001685075.1 of Bramus lutescens. Classification (NCBI taxonomy): domain Eukaryota; kingdom Metazoa; phylum Chordata; class Mammalia; order Rodentia; family Cricetidae; genus Bramus; species Bramus lutescens. The sequence continues at coordinate 3,868 of LOEQ01003765.1, forward strand.
GGCCAAGAACCAGAGGCTGGATATAGTCCAGAGGCCTAGGATGGAACAAAACACAAATTTCTTAATTATAATCTGCTATACTTGTAGACCAGAATGTAGCCCAGTTGCCATCAGAGAGGCTTCATCTAGCAACTGACTGGAACAGTTGCATAGACCGTGGCCAAACATTAGGTAGAGCTTGGGGAACCCCCTTGGAAGATAGGCAGGAATAACTGTAGGAGCCAGAGGGGTCAAGATCTGTGGAGGCCCAAAAATGTTAGCCTATTTCCACCTTGTCTGAAGGTCAGAGAGTTTGAGGTTGATCAAAATTATTGACAACAACCAGGGCTACACATTTTGACCCAAGATGTGGTTACTTGGTTCTTTTGACATTAAGATGGCCCATACAGGAAGATCCACTCTACCCTGACAAATGGTCAGGATATACAAGCATACTTCTGCTCCTTTTTTTTGAATTAGGTTTGACTTTGGGAGTGGCTGCCTTTAGGATACTTGTTCTAGGGTGAGTTCACTGCCTAAACAACAAAATGCTAATAAATGGATTAATGGCTCAAAGTGTTGAAACAATTAGCTGTTAAAGTTGTCCTTTGAATCATGTTAAAGAAGTCTTTTGTAGCCTTCTTCCCCCTTTTGTATTGGGGTATCAAAGTGTATGGAAAATTTAATGCAGGGATTTCAGTATTGACTGAAACTCCCTCCCAATACTATCCCATGTTTCTGTTTTATTATTTTCACTCGTGTCTTCGTACTCTTTATTAACTTTTCTGATACCCATGTCCCTACCCTGATAAGTGGTATTTTAGTCAAAGTTGATCTCTGACAAAGATCTCCACAAGAACATGGCTCACAGAAGGCTCATAGGGACTCACAGAGACTGAAATGATAATTATGGAACCTGTCTGGGTCTGAGCTAGGTCCTCTTCATGTATATAACAGTGTGTAACTTGGAGTTCTTGTGAAACCCCTAACAGTGGGAGTGGTGGGCATGTCTCTGATCTTTTGTCTGCTCTTGGGACCCTTTTCCTCCTACTGGGTTGCCTTGTCCAGCCTTGATATTAGGGTCTGCGCCTAGTCTTATTGTAACTTGCTATACTGTGTTCAGTTGATATCCCTGGGAGGCCTGCTCTTTTCTGAAGGGAAACAGGAAAGAATTTTGTGGAGAGGGTAGGTACAAGCAAGGACTGGGAAGAGTGGAGGGAGGAAAAACTGTGGTCAGGATATAATATATGAGAGAAGAATTAAAATAATTAGACATATCACAGGTTCTATACCCAACTTAAAGAGAAAAAAGTTACTAAATCTAAATCTATCCTTTATGTAAATAGTACTAGGTTATTGTACTAATGTATTCTTGGCAATGTTAAATATGGCCTTGTGGCCAATTCCTGAAATATTAAGAAAGTATTTCCTAAGAGGCATCCCAACTCTGTGCTTACGTACTTGAGCTCTGACATATCTTCCATTTAGAGCATTACATTGTCAACAATATGTGAGGACACAGCCCTAGGACTGCCCATCACTGTGAAATTTACAAGCCCATCTTGTGTCTTTCTCTGTAAGTATTGAAGTAACAAGGGAAGTGATCAAATGTGCTGGACAATCTCCAAATGTCTATTGCCTTTATTCTCTGCTAATTCGTAAAAACACAACAGATCTTCAGTTAAGCCTGAAAGCAAGTAGATTCCCAGCCCTTTGACTGAGGACCACTGCCACGGAAAGTCCAACCAGTTTCAAAGCAAACAGACTCATTTAGTACAGACTGTAAAATTTTGTACTAGAACCTCTTGCAGAACAGGATCATGGTGTTTTCAGCACAATAAGAAGACTGAATCTTCTCACCCCCACCTTACATCTGCTGTCGTGACTAACCCAACTTTTATTGATAGATGGTTCTGAAACCATAAGCCCACAGGCTGACTAAGGGGCAAATAACGCAGCTCCTTTGAGTCAGGATTAAGTCGTGTTGGTTAATGGGTTTGGGAAAACAATATTATACTTGACTTCTAGATAAATACTGCAGAGACCTTATGTAAATCCTCCCATAATTTTTTGTAATCCTTCACAAGTAGTAAAATCATTGCTGTGAGGCAGACAGGAGAGGAGTCCACAAGTAAGACATCTGTTATTGTTACATCAATGATGATGTATGCCCAGCTCTGAAAGAACAACATTTAACAAGAAGTGGGGCCTTATCCAAAATGAGATCTCACTCACTCCCATGGCTTCATTTGCTACATTAATAAGAGCAAACTGAAGTTTATAATTGGGTGATCTTATCTGTTAGCATTAGTAATATATCACAGGCACAGAGCTTTATATTTTAAAGTAATGGAATTTAAAATGTTGGAAAAGCCCTACGCTAACGTGTAGCATGCATGGGCAGATGAGGACAATAATATATTAAACAAACAGAAAACAATCTTAGAACTGGGTTTCTTTTTATACTATATGTTTAATAGACATTCCTAATCTCACTGCCAATTTTCTGCCTATTACAAACTTCAAATATTTTTAAAGTATATTAGAAGAAAATGAAAGGTTGTTAAGGTCAGTTGTTGTTTTCCTGGTACCTTTGTATGTTAATATCTAATATTATAGCCAGAGGAAAATAATTTATTGCTTGAATCTAACATTTCTGCAGTATTTGGTGAAAACCAAGTCACGTTCTAAATTCTACAGGTTATGTTACATGTATGGTTAGGAGCAAACTTAGGAAGCATGGTGAGGGCCTTGGTGATAAAGCAAGCAACTAGTTTTCAACACAGATTTAAGTGCCAACCCAAGGAGTCTTTAACAGGTCCTGCCCTGGTTTTACCCACCCTTTCCATTCCTCTCTGATTTGTTTTCTTTTGTCTTAGATTCAGTGTTTCACTCTGTGTCCCAGGATGGCCTTGTTATCCTCCTACTTCAACCTCCTGGGTGCTGGGTTATAGAACGTGTGCCACACCAGGCCTGGCTCTGTTGACTTTTGACTCATATTTTTAATCCTATTAAAGACAAGTGACCGCTTAGCTCTCAGGTTTGAATGGTGGCGATTTCATACATTTCCCCCATTGCCTCTCAGGCTCACTCTCCACGGTGCAGACATAAGAAAAGTCTTTGATTCTTCGGTTGGTTTTCTGCTTAAGCTGGATTTAATCTTTTGCCAGACCTTGCTAAAAGCCAGCGGCTGCAGGAGCCAGAATTGGAACGCTACATAAACCTGTGTGAAAACAAGCATTAGAGCAGAATTTCTGAATCCCTCCCTGTTTGCCCGGATGCCTCCCCTTCAGTCTGCCTTCACACCACCCATTCCTTCTCTACACTCTTGTGTGCAGGGACCCTGAGAACTCTACCTTGGTTGGATCACATAGCTTTGCCACCTTAGCTACCGTATCCATGATAATTATGTAGATTATTATCTGCAAAGAGAACGACTGCGTTGTTAGTAGGGACAGTGATGTGGTGGGTGAACACAGTGAGTCCTGCCTATTTCTAAATAGACTTCTTACTACTCGATAGCTAGGAGAAGAGAGAAAAGTCTCTCTTCTTAAACCCAGAAAGACCATCCACGCTGTACCGTCGTATTAAGCCATGTTCATACTTCGGGTTAGAAAAAATGACTTTCTTTTTTATCTCTCTCTTTCTTTTCGTTTGAAATCTAAAATTTTAAAATTCAAGTTAATACATAAACTATAAAACTTGTACGTGTTTCTGGGGTACCATGTGATGCTGCATATCTGTGCGTGCGGAGCTTGTACATGCCGTAGTGCAAGTGTGAAGGTCAGAAGAAACACTTGGGCGTCACTCCTTACCTTCTATTTTGCTTGAAGAGGGGTCTCTTTTGTTTGTCTTCCACTGTGTGTTGTGGTCTAGGTAGCCTGTGAGATTCAGGCAGATCTCTTGTCTCAACTCCCATCTCCTGGTAGGAGTTTATTGAGATTATAGGTCTCCTGTCTGTGGCCTACTTTTGCATGGGTTCTGGGGATTCCAACTTGGGCCATCAGGCTTGTGCATCAAGCATTATAATCACTGACCCTTCTACTGAGATTGTGAATAAATTTGATATTAAAGCTATTTGACCAATGATACTCATGATCTACTAATTATTCAATAAATCATAAGCCTTCGTTGTCCTCACTTCTGTTAACCCTATAGCTAAATGTAAGTGCTAAGTCCCCTAATCTATGGATTTAGCACACAGTCCCTGGGCTCGACTCTTTCTAGGAGGCTGGGAAGTAGGCAAGATTTTACTTCAGTGGGGGTGGAATCTAAAATTTGTCTTGCTTTATAGACTCTAAGATCTCCTGTTCTGGCATTAGTTCTGGTCCCCGTATGTCACCTAATGTGAGGCAGCTCTTCATCTTTCTGCACCAGGCCAATGAGAGTGAGCAGGCCAGCTTGAGGTTTTAAATAAGCATCCTGCCTTACATCCCAGTCTACTAATAGAAGCTTTGCTAGCCCCTGTCAGTCACTTTCTCCACTTTATGACAGGTACCTCTGACTTTTATATAACCTTGATCCTCAATGTGACCTAAAATGCCCAATTTTGCTCCCTAAAGTTTGGGAGCATGAGATTGGCCTTCTCCTGCTGCAGTACTCATTGACCAAGGAAACTCTAGGGATACGGATGGACCCTGGCTGGCTCTGCATGGTAGTGTACAGCTAGCTCTGTTGTTGGGCCAGCCTCCCAACTTTTATTATAAGCCTGCTTCTTCTTGGTCATTTTATCCGTCTTTAATTAAAATGTTAGTATGTTGCATAGATAAGATTGTATAAATTTAACCATTTTTACTGGTTTCAGAAGTTTAGATTTGCTCCAATGAGACAAAATCATGAACTGTTTTAAACAGTATCTAGTGAGTTATCATTCCATCAACAGCAAAGTCTACTAAATAATAAAAGCTATCCTCTCATTCAGCATGAAGAGATGGAGAATTGTAAGACTTCTGTCCTCAAAGTGTTTGCATTCTAATTGGATAGTCATATCCCAAACCATAAGGAGAGTTCAGATAAGGAGGAGATGGCTCCAGAAGGGATGGATGGGGGTAGGGTTCAGAGGATCAGCAGAGAATAAGAAAAGGTAGGTTCGTGGGGTTTCATGTAGTGTTTATGGTGTCGCACGGAAACATCTACTGTGCCCATGGAGTGTGGACGTTAGCCTGACGCCTCTCAGTTTCCTCATTGACACAATATGAAGAAGCACCTACTTCTTATGTTAGTTTTAAGACGGCAAAGGATGAAGCGAAGCTTAGAAACAAGTCTCGTGGAGTGAAAATGTGTCATGCCAAGCCAGACAAGTGTGTGCTTGTCCCATTCTTCTGTGCCACAGTCCACCATACTCAGACTCTGATTGTCGAACCAGGTCTACTCGAGACTTCTCTTAAGGCCTAGAGTTACCAGATAAAATACATAGTGATAATCAAGCTGAAAACTCAGGTGACCAGTGCATAAATTTTGTTATAAATACATACATATCACATAGTACATGGGGCATACTTATTTACCTGAACCTAAATATATTTTTCCTAAATATAGAAGTTCTATATGTAGTTTATAAGTTATACTATGCAGTCATTGAAGTGTGAAGAATGGGCTCTTTGATTAAAGAGAGGTAAATTATGCATTGCAGCCACAGCCTCTTCAAACTGGACAGTTGATTTGGGGGTATCTAGCCTTTATTTCACCAATGAGCAATTGAAAAATTTGCATGGAGGAAATGCTTTGCACAAAGTCAGAGTGCTTATAAAGAAGAGAGGAAGGTTTGAAGTCAGGTTTTACTGTCCATGTTTGAAGCTGAATTAGCCTCTCTTAAGAGTTGTTTAAAACTTTAGAGCCAACTAGAGGCTTGGTGTTCAGAGCCATCTAGTACCTAGTAGGGCTTCACGGTTTGATGTTCAGTACTACGCTTTACATGAAATAAGCACACAGTTACTACTGGTTGTTAAGAGTATGTCTCAGTTAGGAGCTAGTATATTTATTAACATATTCATCTGTTCGTCCTTAGCACTAAAGAATATATGCTGTTATCTTCCAAATGTATTATTAGATATCTTTATCTTTGAAACATTGGAAGTAACTCAAGTCACTCTGTGTTTAGCCTATAGTACAGAATAAAGAAACTGATGAAGTAGGCCCTTCTAATTAAAGAAACTAGGGAAAGATAGGGTTGTGCTGTTCAAAAAGGTAACTAATCCTGTTGAGGTATGCTTCAGGTACAAATTACATGAGATTTAAAAAATTTGGTAGATGGGGGCTGGAAAGATGGTTCAGCGGTTAAGAGCATTGCCTGTTCTTCCAAAGGTCCTGAGTTCAATTCCCAGCAACTACATGGTGGCTCACAACCATATGTAATGAGGTCTGGTGACCTCTTCTGGCCTGCAGGCATACATGGCAGACAGAATATCGTATACAAAATAAATAAATAAATATTTAAAAAAATTAGTAGAAATTAAGGGCTGGATAGTTGGCTCAGTGGTTAAGAGTAGGTACTGCTCTTGCAGAGGACCTGAGTCCAGCTCCTATAACCCACATTAAGCAGCTCTCAACTGTCTGTAACTCCAAGTCTTTAGGGACCCAGTGCCTCGGGCCTCCACAGGCACCTGCACTCACTTGCATGTGTCACTCCCTTCACACAAAATTAAATAAAATAAGATTGAAAAAGAGTAAGATTAGTACAAAGTACATCACAATAGATTTTAGGTTAGCATTTCTAAACATTTTAATAGAATGGTTTACATAAGGTGTATCATAAAAATAATTTCACTTGCTCACTTTCCCTTTTTATTATAGCTACTAGAAACATTTACATTGCACAAACATATTGAGTTATACGCATTTGGAACAGCTCTATTCTAGAGGATTCGCTTCTTTGTTTATACAGAGAGCGAGACATGGTGACAGATGTACAGAGAGGAAGATCCCGACACACACATCTTGCCATCTTTTCATGATAGTGTTTAGCTTATCCATCTTTGAGGCTGCAAGAATGTGTTTTGGGAAGTTCAACCGATTATGGACCCATTACATGCTACTATAATCATGGTTCTTTCATAAGAAAGAAAAGAGTTGGCTGTTGGGTTTTTCTTTCCGAACTCAGCAAACACTGATTAACCTCAGGATGCACATTTCTTGGGGGCCAGTCATTTATTCTGAGTCCAAGATACATGCCTCAGTTTCCTCGTCTATGACCATAGTCCCTGAAAGAGCAAGCCTGCTCCTGAGGGCCACAGCATACAAGCCTGAAGGAACAATGAATAATGTGGCCCCATTGTCGCTGACAGCTGGGAATCATTCACTTCTAAGTGTAGGTTTTCTGAAATGCTTTTGAGTTCATGCCCCCACTGGGGCTGTTGCCACAGGCATATGCTTTATGGCGTTAGCCCCTTGCCCCTACTTTACTTCTCCAGAAAAGGAACGAGCCTTGCTGTAAGTTTCACAATTGTAAAAATATTTTACTAGTCAGTGCCTTTGTAATCTCTTCTTGTATTTCCCATTAAACCCGGGTAATTCATAGATCCAGATAATAAAAGCTATCAGAGTGAGAGGGAGGCTCAGTCCGATTCTGTTTCATTAGGAAGTGCCTTAAGAAGTCTGGAGCTTGCTGAGTAGTCTTGGGAAGTTCTCCATTGTCTGGCTTCTGCTCTGGCATGTGTCTGGTGGAAGGTTCTTTTGCATTTTTGGTTAGTGGCAAAACCCAGTGTGTTTCCTGGTGGTGTCCACGTCTGTCTGGTGGAAGAAAAGATGTCTCTTTTGGAGGGGTTTTCTTTTCTGTTTCAGCCTCATCTTTGTTAGTGTGCCTGTACTCCTCCTGACCTCTCCCTGTTCTGTTTTTAATTCTCCTCCTAGACCAGCTTTTAGTGGGGACTCTGTGCTTTAAGTAACCAAGGTCAAGTTTCTGAGACCTCGTGCGCTCACCCAATGATTTCTAGCCCTCTTTAATCCTTCCTACACCAACTGCTGCTGTAATGAGGGCCAAGGGGCGCTGGGGACTGAGGTCACGGGCTTTCAGTTTGTAGTTATATATTTCTCTGGTGCTTACATGGAGCAGCTCCTTTTAGTTTCCCAGAGGTAGGTTGAAAAAGAGAAAGAAAAGAGAGAGAAAAAGAATTGCTGGCATTCATGGGTAGATAGGGATATTATTTGTGTCTTTTCTTGCTCCACTGTACATCCTCATGAGTAAAGGCAGGAAGCTTCGGGAACTATACGAAGGAACACATTTGTGTGCATCCGATGGAGGCACTTCCCACTGTCCAGCAGGACCTGTGGTTTTTCGCTCTCAAGCGTCAAGGTGTAGGGGGGTTCCCCTCTGTCTCCAAAACCACTGTTCTTCGGCTGTCATTTCTTAGACTGGTCATGGCATTCAAAACACCATTCTTTAAATCTCTGTGAGGGTGTACAAGATCAAATTCTAAAGATACGAAGTCAGTACTCTAGGACTTCTTAAGCATCGTTATTCTTTAGCTTTTGTTGAAAAATTGACCAAATTTGAAGCGTCTGCGTGTGTGAGTCGGGTCCGAGACTTTCAAAGGGAACTTTGAAAGGGAAGTCTTCTGCGCTGGATAAAGGTGCTCCTGTAATTTTAGAATGATCTTGCAGGACAGCTCTATTCAGCGAGCTCTCACGAGTTTCTGACACCAGCTGTGAGATAATTTCATAAAACTCCTTGTCCAGGGAAGAACATATGCTAGAAAGGAAGAAAAAACCATTCCCTTCATTTGTATTTTCCATTTGCCTGTTGGTAGACATTTAATAAGCATTTATAAACCAGTCACTGTGTTAGGTGTGGAAGTAGTCTGCCTACCAAGAATTGCATGTTGATACAAAGAAATAAGAAATAAGTCAAACAATTCGGGCACTACCTTTTTTTCTCTAAATTTTAAAATTTATTTTTATGTCTGGGTGTTTTGCCTGCACGCTTATCTGTGAACCACATGCATGCAGAGGCCAAAGAAGCTAGAAAAAGGCACTGGCTATGCTGCAAGTGGCGTTGTAGATGGTTGTGAGCCTCCACGTGGGGGCTGAGAGGCAAACGTGTGTGAGGCAATGGTCCACACGCTGAGATGATCTCCATCTTCCAAGCACCCCAGATAAGAAGCCATCGTTTGAGAAGCGGGGAGGAGAGAAGTTGGCACGCGCGTCAGGACATATCCATTTGGGGTTTTCAGTTCCTGCTTGGCGTTTCGTTTGACCCAGCCCTGCTTCTGAACTGTGATGATTCGCTTTTATTTAGCGGTGCCCAATTTTGCTAAGGTATTCATGTGAATGACTGAACGGCAGCAAAGCAGCATTCTTTATGGAAGATGTGTCTGCTATACGCCGTCCACACCGCGTTCCTTCACACAAGTAGGGACCCGGTTCTGAGCTCCTAGGAGCGCAAGGCTGAGCAACAGTGAAACAACGAGTAACCCTCAGCTGCGTTATGTGTTATGAATGTCCCCAAACTGCTTGCCGAAGGGAATGTGGAATAGCAGACGAAAAGCAGAGTGTGTACCTGAGTGAGAAATGTCGAGATGTTCCAATTCTTAACCCCTCACCTAGTTTTGTTTTTATATATGTCTAACTTTTGAGAAATTCAAACAGATAGTGTTCTGAAGAGCTACTAGTTACAAAATTTGGGAAATTACCATATTTATGTGTGTGTGTGTGTGAGAGAGAGAGAGAGAGAGAGAGAGAGAGAGAGAGTAATTATTTAATATATAGGTGCAACAATACTTGGTGAATACATTCTCATAAAAAATAATCTACTCAATGTTCCCATCTGCAGAGTAATTAATGCTATCTATTTCTTTTCTGGGGACGTTCTTCTCATAAATTGAACTTTAAATTTTTATTTATTTATTTATTTTATCAGCTTCCTGCCTCAGCCTCCTTAGTGTTTAAATTGAAGGTGTGTGACTCCATATCCAACTGACCAATGTGGACTCTTATCACTTCCAAGGTCATCATTCACTATCAGTTTTTTTTTTAATTCTTTCATTTGCCTAAACACACACATTATTACATAGAATTTCATCTTGGTAACTCCTTATAGTATATACTATTCTATAAGTTGGTGTTTCACATATGGACTTGGCCGGCTCCTTTCATTGTTGTCTAGATCTTCAGAATATGTGTCCACATCAGATGGACATGAAGAAAGTCTATTTCTTCTCCCATAATAACAGGGCTGCCTTAACTATTTTTTCTAACTTTGTGTGCACACGAGGATATTATCATTAGGCAGATACCCAAAGAGAAGCCTACTGTGTCAAAGAACACAGCTATTGGGAAGGCACCAACAGGGTATTTCCAAAGGACTTCAAGTTTCGGTTTAAAAAAAATCTTAAATTTTAAGAAAGATGAATTCAGGTGAAATTCTAAATCCAGGTGCCTCTCCCAGTCATCCTCCAGATAACTATTTTTTTAAAAAAAATGTCAATTATTGTCTATAGCAGAACCAAAATATTTTTGTTGAGAAAAATCTACGTTATATATTATATTTAGGGGTTCCCACCCCCATCTTCCAGTGCTGAGCATGATCAATACCTTTTCAGGCACAGGATCCATCTTGGCTAAGTGCAAGTTGTTCATGCTCTCCATAATGAAAGCACTGACTTTAAAGACACACGGCGAAATTAGTTAAGCTGACATTTGTCCTTGGATCATGTGGGTTACTCAGAGTTCCAGTTGGAGAAGGAAAGCTTTGCTAAGTGTAGAATACTGTTTTGTTTTGTTGTTGTTTTGTTTGTTTGTTTTCTGACATAGTTACCAATGATGATACTTTATATATTTTCATCCTCAATTATTTCCCATACACACCCATACAATAAATATACATGAAAATAACCAGAAATCCATGCTTTGAAAAGGAAGTTGTAGCATGGAGTGATGGCTCAATGGGCAGTTGCCTTGCTCTGTGAGCATGAGTGTGTCAGATCCCACTCATGCTAAAACAAAACAAAACAGCAAGAAGATGTGCTGTTAAGTTTACAGCACCTGACACAGGAAGATCCCCAGAGCTTGCAGGCCAACCAGCTTTGCCAGCTAGTGAGCTCTGAGGTCAGTGAGAGGCTTGGTCTCAAACAAAACAAAACAACAGCAACTATATATATAAAAAAAAAACAAAAAATGGAGAGATAGAAGACACATGACATTAACTTCTAGCCTCCACTGGATGCATGCACACGTGTGTTTATGTGCACCCTATCACATGTGCGCAAAATACGCACATACATATAACACACACACACACACACAAACACACACACATTCATTTTAAAAACCCTTACAGGGAAAATACTACAGTGTGACTTAAATTGTAACTTTTCATACACTAGATTATACAGTTTTCCCACAGTGTTAGAGGAGAATTAGCCAACAGTCTCAGCTGAGTTTTGGGACTGAACCTGATAGAAATGGTCTCTAGGAACCAGCTTGAGTGGAACACATTCCTGCTTTGCTGGTCAGCGGCCTGTCGAAAGTGGGCATGGGAAAAGCCAGAGTTGGGCATCCAGGCCCTGCAGGTGGGAACAATTAAGATTCAAAGGCGATTTTGAAATGGATTTTTTTCTCTATTCTGCACATAAAATAAAGGGAACAGTGCTAGGCTCCTAAAACCTGTCAGCCACTCATTAAATAAATGCATTCATAGAGTAGTTGAAGCTTTATGGCTTAGGATTTAAAATCTCCCTTCTATACCACACGGCGTACGAGTGTATGTAAATCTATAAATACACATATATGGTCAAAACCGTGTTTCACATCAAATATCTACTGTATGTTTCACTAGGGAGACAAGACCCATGTGTTTTGCAGAAGCTTTTAAAGCTGTTTCATTTATTTTATTAGCCTTTAATGAATGTAATTAGAACCCAAGTAATTAAATGCAATTGTGCTCAGTATGTTCCTGTTGTAAATTGCCCTAAACAATGTGCATCGTGTGAACAAATTTGTGGGATTAATCGAGGATAGATAATGTTTTTGGATAGTATTTCACACTAAACGGCCGCAGAGAGAAACAAAGAAGCTGGCGCAGTGTCATTAATCTCAGTCAACTGACAGCTCCGGTGTAATTTGCATGACTGAGGCAGTGACACAGGATGAGGCTTGCTTGGGATGGGTGTTGGAGCACTGGGATGCGTTTGTATTTATTTCCCTTTAGTCTCCTGATTTATACGCAGAAGGAAGTTTGCATGTGGAAACGGAGCGAAGGCACAGTGTGTTCATGGCAGGAGTGGCTGATGACTGAGTTATTACCAGCCACGCACACGCTCCTTTGTTTTCACCATGGGTATTTCTGTTTTATGTATGTCAAAAAGGCATCTATGAATACCTATCGAGGCGGGGGGTGGGTGGGAAGAAAAACCGAATTTCTTGTGGCTGAATGGTAGGATCTGGTGGAAGAAGTGTGGCTGACTTTCCTCCTTCCTCCTTCCATATCTAATATACGTTGATTTGTGGCGTGAGGAGCCTATCCCCTTCGCAAGATGTACTTGGGATTGCGTTAGAGAAGCCCTTCAAACTCCACTTCTAAAAATATCACTTGTAAATAAGCACTCGTAGGCCTGGAGAACAAACGTCAATGTTTCCTTTCTTCCTCTTGAGATGGAGAACACAACTCCGAATTACAGAACAATGAGATAAGACTTTCTAAGGCAGGCACACAAATTGAGCTTCAAATGTCACAACAGATGACAAACAAAAGGTAAGTGAATTTGGGGAGTTTTGAACTGAAAGGGCCATGCCCTTGTGACCTAACAGGCATGCTAATCTCAGCCTGTGCAAGGGTATCTGACATTTATGAGCAGTTGGCCTAAGCCGTTGTCTTCTTTCTTCCTCTGATTGAGGTGGCATTGTTTTTAAAATCACCTGCAATGCAGGCAAATCATTTTGAGGAATGGCAAATAAAGCTATTTTGTCTTTGCGAATGCAGCACTAAAATTTTAAGTCCTGTTTAAACAGCTGAGAGGGTTGTGCACAAAGAGGTGTATCAGCTGGGAGGTAGGAAAAAAACATATAAATCAAAGAACTCTGTTTCACAGTGAATTCAGAGGGAGATACAATCTTTTCTCCTACAATAGCCTGTTTCCTTTGGGCAATTTTTAATTTAAAAAAAAATATATATATATTGCTTAGCCATTCAAAGTTCAATTAAACTCACAAAGCAAAAGATAGACTTACCCTGTGGATGATTTATTTGTGAATAAAAGTTGTCTTAAAAATATTATCTCTTTCCCCTCCCTTTCTCTCCCATCATAAGAACATCATGATACGTGTATGTATGCAGGAAGACATTGTATGTTATTTTGAGACATTTAACACGCCAACATAATTAACAATTCATGAGCATAACTGAGCCTTATTAACATGCCATTGACCTTCCCACTTGTGTCCGTCATGAAGAGACCTAGGACAAAAGTATGTATTATGAGGTCAGAGGTGTTAACATAGCATTACAATGAGTCACCCTTAACATGGTGCTTAGAAATGATTGTGATAATGTAAAAATTATTGTGGCGGTGCAATTCAAGTTAAAATGATACTCTGTGAAGTTTAAACACATATGCCTCACTTGGAATGAGAATGGGTTAATACTGGAGTCATACTTTTGGTTCCAGAATAAATAGCATCAGGATGAGGGGACATATGGCATATCAGTCACATCTTTGCTTCTGTGAATATTATGGTTGCTGAGAATATTATAGTACTATTCAGCATAAAAGATCAAAAGTCACACTTCCTAATTCTGGCAGCGATATGATTTTATAAAGGATAGGAGCAGGTATAGTCTAAACTAGGCATTGGAACAGATCACATGATTTATTTGACTCACCCCCTAAAGGATCACTACCATTTCTATGTGATCTCTTGTCCAAATCAAAAAGACATGTTGGCAGACAAATTTATCCAGTGGAGTCAGAAAGAAGAATTTCTACTCAGTTGCACAGAGTAAATGAAAGTAATTTACTGAAAGTCTTTGCCCAGTATTACTTTTGGTATGTAGTCCAAGACATGATTAGAGGTGCCTATACATGTAGGATATGTCATTAATTGTTGTGTCAAGTTTTCAAGGGAGTCATGATTGATGTTGCACATTTCCAAAATCTAGCTTCCCTTTTAGTATCAATGCCTCTTTGTACAACTTGCAACATTCAGCTTTAGAATGCACACAGCAACGTGTTAATACATTGAATTACATTTTATAAATTATTTTTGCAACCTATCACAGACTTCTGAAATAACCCCCCAAAGGCTTATATATAGAATATAAATATTTGTAATGAAAAAAAAAATTCTAAAACCAGACCTGCTTCTACATTAATATTCTCACTATGGGGACTGTGTTGGCTATTCTTGGTTGTCAGATTGACTATATCAGAAATTAACTGAAATCCAAAAACGGAGGCAACATTTCTGAGGGATTTATTGCTTAATTTGAAGTAGGAAGATCCACTTCTAGTCTGGACTTTTGAGTTTGGAAGACACACCTTTAATCCATATCTCTTGAATGGGAAATGACATGCCTTTAATCCCAGATCATGAGGCAGGAAGACACACCTTTAATCCATATCTCTTGAATGGGAAATGACATGCCTTTAATCCCAGATCATGAGGCAGGAAGACACACCTTTAATCTGGGCCACACCATCTACTGGAAGCCTGTCTAATGAAACGGAAGAAGGAAGTTTTTGCTGTTTGTCTTCTTGCCCTCACCTTGTTAGCAGGTCTATTCCTTCACTGACATCATCAAAGCCTACTTCTTTGGAATGCCAGCACCTACTGAAGAACACTTGAGAACATCCAGCCTTGTTGACTGAAGCAACTACTATGTTCTTAGACTTGCCATTCATAGCCAGCCACTGTTGGATTAGCTGGATCACAGCCTGTATATAAATCCCTATCTTGTATATGTCAAGAGATTCATTCTGTAAGTTCTTAGTCTAGAGAACCCTGACTAAGAAAAAAAAAGTTATCAGAATAGTATTTTTTCTATGTCCCAAGATATGGATATAAAGAATTTACCTGTAAGAATCCATACACTATATACAAGGGGATTTGTTTGTATGAGAGGTCATTTTTGGGAGAAATCTATAATTGTTTTTACTAATGTACAGTTTGTGTTCTCTTTAGCTCTTTAACCTGTCTGCTCCTTAGTATCCCTGTCTACAAAATGGGTGAAAATTGCTTCAAAAGAATTTGGAAGGAAGATTGTACTTGAGAATTTTGTCTGAAGGTCAGAGTTCAATGGAAAAGCTTTATGCTTAGGTAATGCTATTTGAGTGGAAGTTAATAATGTGTCTCTCTTAGTGACATATGGACAAAAGACTTTTTAAAAAAAACTTTATGATTTATTTATCTTTATTTTATGTGCATTGGTGTGAAGGTGTCAGATCCCCTGGATCTGGATTTTCAGACAGTATTGAGCTGTCATGTGGGTGCTGGGAATTGAACCTGGGTCCTCTGGAAGAGCAGTCAGTGCTCTTAACCGCTGAGCCATTTCTCCAGCCCCCTGGACAAAGGACTCTTAAATTAAGTTTGCCATTGGGGTTTCAATGTTAATTTTCCTGTATGTGATCATAGGCTACTCTTACATTTTCTTAACCCTTATGAAGGAATAAGACTACTGAAACCAAACCCGATTGCTGGACAGGGTCTTTTGAATAGACGCCATGCCTGAAGCTGTCTATAGAAGCTTAATATATCTGGAAAATGCTAGCTGTACTTGGTTGTCGAATCAGCCTTTCCCCATGGGCTCATGCATTTGAGAAGTTGGTGCCCAGCCTGGGATGCTATTTTGGGAAACTGTGGAGCCATTAGGAAGCGGGGCCCTAGCTGGAGGCAGTGGATTGTTGGAGGTGGACATTGAAATTCAGAGCCAGAGATGTGGGGAGTTGAGGATACCCAGTTGTAGAGTCCCGCTGCTATGGAGCCTTCATCCGCTGCAGTGCCTTTTCTACCATGACGAGCTGTTTCCTCTCAGATCACGAGTCAAAACAAATCCTTTCTGTCTTAAGTTGTCTCTTAAGAGCAGCAGCAAGGTAGCCAAGGAGATCAGGTAGAAAAGCAAAACAGTTTAGCTTCACGGAGTCTTCACCTCCTCATCCATAGCAAGAGACAATAGGGCTGTCTAGCTCTTGAGGAAGTTGTTTAGATTAATTAATTCTAGGACAGTGCCTTGTGTTCTTGAAAAACAACTAATGTGTTTTTATTTCATTTCATTTTTTTTCTTCTTGCACATGTTGAACATATGCAACATCCCATCCCTATTAAATGGCTCCTCATTACATTTTAAGATCTGCATTTTTTACAACTATTTACATTTTCTGTTTTATTTTGCTTTATGTGTATGAGTATTTGTGAATGTGTGTATGTGTATCGCATGCCTGCCTGGTGCAGAAAGAAAGAGGTAGGTAGGTATCTGGCGTCTGGAGCTTTGGAACTAGCATTACAGATAGTCACATGTAGCATTAGCATGAATTCTAGTTGATATTAATGATAAAAAACCTGAAATCAGATATAGGATTAATGCTGAAGATCAGAAAAGCAAAGCGGCCAGACATTAGAGAGTTCTTTTACCTCTATCAATGCTCAGACTGAAGGCGTGATCCTGCCCTCAGATCATCTCCTAAGACTTTATTCTCAGACTGCAACTGTCTCCACCATACCTCAGACTGCCATGGGTTCCTTTCTCATCCCAACTTTTATTCTCTCATTCCAGCTAGATCACTCCTGTCTCCACATCTCTAGTGCTGGGATTAAAGGTGTGCACCACCATTGCCTGGCCTCTAGTGGCTTAGCTCTGCACTCTGATCTTCAGGCAAACTTTATTTGTTAAAATCCAAACAAAATACCACTACAATCACGAACCACCATGTGGGTTCTGGAAGTGAACTCAGGTTCAAGAGCAACAAGTGCTCTAAACCACTTAGCCATTTTTTCTGCTCTCTTTCTTGCAGCTCTTAAGAACCCACAGTCAGGCTTGAGAGTTCCAAAGAAAAAATGCTAGGCAGAGTCACATCCTAGGACAATTCCCTATTTCAAATGAAACAAGAAAGAGGAAGTGGAGAAGGAGCTAGGGGAGGAATTGGTTGTTTTCCAGCTCTGCTGGGTAGAGGTAATGACGGAGCCATAGTCCCTCTGTGGGTGGGATTTGAACTTAGAAATAACAGCGAAGGTTGCATCAAGTCAATAGGCAGGGTGATCGTATCAGTAACATCAGGAAGTGCTCCCAGTTTGGGGTAATTCTTGCAAGGTAAGAAATGTCTTTCCTAGGCACTGTGGTCTCGGAATAGTTCAACCATTGAAGAAGAACCTTGTGAAAATGCTCTCTTGAAGACATTCGCAGATACTAAGATTGCCACTAATTTAGGAGTGCATAGGACCTGTCTGAAATCTGGGCTACAACTCTTCAGTGACCTGTTCTTTGTAGCCATTGCTTTGGAAGGAATGATTTTTAAACAGGGGTTGCTATTTCCAGACCCATTAAGCTTTCACTGATGTGGGTAGGCCATCCTTTGGTACAAAATTAAAGCACTATTGTTATTTAAAAATAAATGCTTTAATGGCGCGAAGGAATGCTTTGTTGTGTTCCTTTGGGCAGTGGGTGGGTGTTTGCTTTCTTTTTTGAGCGTTCTTTGAATTTGCAGAAGTTTGTCAGTAATAGAAGGTGACATCATGGTTAGCAGTTTATTCTTACAGCTTTCACTTTTCTTGGTGTCGTTTTTCTTTTCATCATGCAGAGCAGCAGCGTATCTTGAGTCTGATTTTAAGTATCTATGGCCTCAGCATTGGTACTCCCTCTCGGAGCCTTCAAAGTGTTGCACTGGAGGCTAGAAAGATGGCTTCCCAGTTATGATAGGACCCAAGGTTTTGTGCCAGTGGCTCACAGCCTTCTGCAACTCCAATTTTTGGAAATTCTAGGCCCTCTTCAGGTCTTTGTGGGTACTGCACACACACAACACTAGGCTTTTTTTAAATAGCTATAGCTAAAGCATCTCAGACTACAGGCATCTAAAATAACTCAAAGTCCATCCTTCCCAAGATCGTATGTTCTTGCTAGGGTCCCCTATCTCAATCCACCTGTGGCCATTTTGTACAAAAAAATCAGGAGAAATCTCTCTTGACATCTTCATGTCCCTCATCACACTCATTCAATTAATCCATAAATTCTGATCATTAAACCTCAGATTTGCACCTTGTCTTTCCCTCTCTATTGTCAGCTTCCGCATGCTCTTGTATGCACTCTATCAGCCTGAACTTCCACCCTCAAACTTTATTAAAGAACAGTAACATTTCCACGACACCATCACAATGACCTTGCTAAAGCATACCTCTTTTCAAAGTTCTACTCTGTATACAATGACACTTGGGATTTTAGGCCTCTTGGGATGAGTCCTAGTATCTTAAGTAGAGTTTGCAAGACTAGGAGTGACCTTGTAATGTAATGTCTCCATAAAATCCAGCTGGTAGCGTTTGGCTCCAGGCTCAATACGCCCGATCTACACTGTCCTTCCCATGCTACTTCAGGATGTTCTCAAGTGGGATTCTTTCAGCCTCTGGCTCACGCCTGCCTTTGTGATCTGGTGTTTACTCGTTACATCTCTTCTTAAATAGCACAAAATCCTTGCGGACGTCTTTTCGATACCCTGTACTAGATACAAACTCTCTACAAAAATTCTGTATCTACTAGCTACAAAATCTCAAAAGATTGGAAACAGGCCATATCTGTTTGGCACATATGAAGGAAGGAGGTCCTATGACTGGCACAAACTAGTCCCTCAATAAGCACCTCTTAAGAGGAGGAAAGAGCTTTGGCGTAATCACCTAAATTCTGTGAATCAAAAAAATAATGTTTCTTTCCACACGATTTATATATGTTCTTCTCCAGTACCATCCTTCTTATGTTGTCTTTTAATTGTTTCTGCATCTTCAGGACTTTTTCCTTCTGCCAGTCAGCACATGCATGTGCATGTGCTTTAGGGCTGCATTCAGGGCTGTCCCTTAAGTTTTTATTAACCGCACCAAGAATTTCCCCTGAGTTACTTCACAGCTTTCTGAAACATCTTCCAACACAAGCTCTGTCTAACTCAGTCATCGCAAAACACAGTCACAGTCATCTTTCACCCCATGATGCATGTCTTAGGTTCATTTCCCTGCTTCTAACACATTCCTTCCTACCACAAGCTGTGTGGGATTATCAGAGATAGTCACCCAAGCAAGGGCACTGCTGACTAGTCATTTTGTGCCTAACACCTTGGGTGACTGGATGCTGCTTTGTTGAAAGGCTGAAGGCATGTGGTGTTGGTGACAGGATTTTCAGTTTTTTACTAGACCATGCCAGGCAGCAGATGGCATGGGTCACTGCAAAATTTGTCTTTGGTTCTCTTGCATTGTTTGCTAATATCACCAAAATATTTGTGAAATGGTTTACCGCTATGTTCATTTATCTCCTTCTTTATTATAAAACCTGCAAAGCCTCATGATGCCCACACACAATAATTATTTTTCTTGCTTCTTCTTTGGGAAAATTCCTACTCCATATTGTCCTTGTTGGATAACATAGGTGGGGAAAAATCTTGGAATAAAGGAATCTTTCATTCTCATCTGTCTATCTATGTATCTATATATCGGTCTGTCTCTCTGTCTATCTATCTGGCAGCTATAATATAGCTACCATCTATCTACCTAAAATCTTGTCTAGACCCAGGCATTTGTTGATAGTGACACTGATTGGAAGATGGCAAACATCCCATTTCAGCTCCCCGCAGTTTCTAAGAAACTGTGATGGTGAGGTTGAATGGTTACCTATATCCTGCTTCTTCACTGGGAAGGATCTAGATGACTGGTCTTATAATATTACCATGAAGTAGAAAAGCAGTGTTTGTGGTATGTAAAAGGTCTTAGAGCTTTGGATTTGTTTCTCTGATTTAATTTAAAAATCAAGTATGTTCTCTCCATCTACTTCTCCCTTTTTGGGGGCAACTGACATGGTCAGGATCTCATGCAGAGGTCTGTCAGCATCATTCTTACCCTTCCAGGGTGAGGTGTCTGCCTGGAAGCCCTTGAATTTCCAGACAGCTTATTGGAGTCTATAGAATTCTTTTTAAATAGTCATCTTTTTCTTAGAGAGCTTCACCTGTGTGAGAATTAGTGTTAAAGTATACCTCTGTAACCACAGTCCTGGAGAGATGAAGATAAAGGAAAGTCCCTGGAGCTCACTGGTCAGCCAGATTAGCCGAATCAGTGAGCTTCAGATGTGGTGAGAAGCCTTGTTTTGCAAATAAAGTGGAAAGCAATCAAGGAGGACACTCGATGATGTTGACTTCTGGTCTCCACATGCAGAATTACACGTTTGTACATATGTGCACACGTATGAACACATATACATTCATATGCATAGATGTTGGATATGTTCATTTCCACCAAAATTAAAAGAAAACATTTCTAATCCCATCTACTATTGCACTCTTTGGCCATTTTAATTTGGCATAGCTTCATATTAATATGAAAGATTTCCTATTTTACTATGTAAGCAGTTTCCCCAGCCTTTTACACTTAACATTTTGTTAGAAATATCTTCCCACATTGTTCAAGCTATTGAGATTTTTAACCATTGTCCCATTCCCCCTCTTTGTGTTGAGCTGGCACTGTAAATTGCTGCATACCATCTAACCTGCTTGGCTAATTCTCAACTTAAAGAGGCAATTTTCCATTGTAAGTTCACAAATACTGTTTTTTAAGTAATTCAGTTTATGCTTGGAGTTTTAAAAGCGATGCATATCCCATTAGCATTGCTTTCCTAAACATTCATTTGTTATTTATTTATTCATCCCTCTTTCTCCAGTGCTTACTATGGGGTACAGCATCTTTTTCCTAGACACATTTTACAGACCAAGAAAATTATGCTTTAGAACATTTGTATAATGATAGCTAAATTTCACACTTACAAAATTACAAAAAGCTGTGTAAAGATTCAAAGGTCTTTGAAGCCCTCTTTGGTTCCACTTACTTGTCATTATTTAATCAGAAAGGAGCCTTATTGGGACGCATATGGTGTAAATAGTTCAAAAGATATTTGGATGTCTTCATGACAGAGGGTTTTCTTACACTTCAGACCTTAAAATCTTTCATTTTATTTTCCCACAGCTTTGCACATTTTGGGTGGGGGAGAGTGGAATGTCATTTTCTTTGCACCAGAAATTAACCGATTTTTTTCTCTTTTCATAGGAGAATTTTCTTTTGTGTAGACTTCTGATTTGCAGGAATCTGTACATTTGTGAACGCAATATGCATGCTTTTCTAGTCCCATCACACAAGAGAGAACTTGTCCCTTCTCCTGATTTGAATGGAATTGAGCTTTAGGAGAACAGGTTTGTGCATGGCCTGGAAATCTCAAAACTGAATTAAAGGAGAGCCTAGTCATCTCACCAAATGTTGGCTGAAGAGGCTCTGCTGGGGAAGGAAAGAGCAAGAGACAGGATTTGAACTCACCAGAGGGTTTATTGAGTTGAGATGCAGTTTGTGGAGGTAAGTAAGACTTAGCTCTTGGTAGGGGAGGCTTTGTGGCCTCTTTATTTATGGGACTAATTGCTCTGAATTTTAATTTTGGTTTGAAATTTGACACACTCTCTGACTGAAATCAGTATTTCCTCTCCCCTAAAAAGTCCCTCCCTGCCCTTTGAAGACTTGTGAGAAACAGAAACAAAACTGAAAACGTCAAGTGAGAGACGAAATAGCTCTCTAATCCTACAAGAGATGTTCTGGCTTCCCCAAGCTCTTTCCTATAAATGATCTGATTTTTCAATTTAATCTGATTTCAGTGAAATGAATGGTTAATCCCTCTTGGCTGTTGAGATTTGGTTTTGTTAGTAGGGAACACACATGCTCTTATTGACCCCCTTTGTGTGCTCGCTCGTCTTTTAGAAACACCTCCTCCAGGATGTGCAAGGCGCTGTGTGAGGAGCTCCTACTTTAGCCTTGCATGCTGTCCTTACAGCTACATTCGAGGCAGTACTCATCAAGGACCTGCTTGTAGTCAGCAAGACCCCTCTCTTTTAGATCCAAATTTTGCTTTGATGTCCCTTTTACACTGATTGTCAGGAACGCTAAGGTGCAGTGAAGCTTCAGAACTTTTGCACAGAGGGAAACAGCACACCGAGAAGGTTCTGAATGGAAGCTTTCCCCGGGGCAGCTCTCCCAGTCTCTCTGCATTGGAGGATGTTTTTATTGCATCTCTGGTTGTGGGCAAATATCTTCAATATAAATTGCCCAACTTTATTTATTCTGCCATAAAATTTACTATCAGTATTTCAACCCCTTTTCTCAATATCTTGATATTTAATGTTGACTGTTAGGACATTATTGGGGAATCAAAAATTATTGAAGTAATAATTAGCTGTAGATTTTATGCTGAAAGGTAGACTTTCCCTTCTTCTGGTTGGCGTTATGACTTTGTACAAATCAATCAATTGCACTGTGTCTAGTGTGATTTGCATACAAGTCAATATTATTCTATTTTTGTGAAGTTTTTTCTTTTTTTCTTAGATTTCTTCATAGTGTTCTTTAATGTTGAACCCACTTAATCATGCTTTGGAAGTTTTAGCTAATGGAGCATTCTGAATCTACAACAAATGGCATCTCCAAAGGAAAACAAGGTTTAGTAACTGTTTTGCATCCATTAGCAATAGATATCCTAAAAAATAGTTGCAACTTTTTGAGTTTTGGCAGTATAGAGGTCCAGTATTATTCCTAAGTGTATCTAAATTAGATTACACAACCTCATTAAATAGAAGGTAAAAGTTACCTTTCCAATGACATACTGATATTAATTCAAGAAGTTAAGATTCAGATATCAACTCTGAAATTCCACATTCCATGTTTTTTAATCTATAGCTATAGTTTTGTATCTATAGTTTTGTATGTATGTATGTATGTATGTATCTATCATCTATATATCTATGTATATTTAACTATAACTGCAAATGTGCATGGTGTGTCTTGTTTACAAATATTTCCTCCAAAACATCAACGGATAAGACAGTTAAAGATATGAAAAAAGTCACCGTAGGAAAATGGAAGGTAGATTATTATAGTTAAAAACTAAAGCATTGGTGTTAAGTTACTTATTACAATAGACAGCACATTTAGGAAAATTTCCAATGGACAAGGGAACAAAAAGAAAGTGATGGGTTACATGACTCCCACTTCATCAAAAAGCTCCAAACACTCCATTACACTAAATATCAGTGATTTACAAGATGAGTCCACTCTTCTAGCCTTAATTCATTTAGTAACTTTAATACTTCTTTTATTTTAGTTTTAAAGTTATGTGTGTTTTTATGTGAATGGGTGTGTGATATGAGCATGTAAGTGCAGATATACCCATGGAGACCAGAGACATCCTATCGTCAAGACCTGAAGCTGCAGGTAGTTGTGAGCAGCCTAATATGGCTGCTGGGAACTGTACTCAAGTCCTCCGTAAGAGCACTGTGTAAGCTAACCATCGAGCCACCTTTCCAGCAACTTATCGAATATTTCCTATAGTATCTTATTCGTCGGTGAGGACTCAGTGATAAACAAAGCTTTCTTTATTTTTGTGGAGTGTGTAACAGAGGAGGATTTTTTCTGAGCCTTTATTAGTCTATAGATTGAAATTTGGATTATTATCATGAACCTGGGAAGAAATTGCCTAGATTTAGCATCCTGAAGAGCATCCCCAAAGAAGTGGTGTTAGAGCGGAAGTCAGGAGGATGAGCAGTCCTCCGCTGGCACTAGCTGAGAGCTTCCCGGAGGTGTGGAATTTTCAGCCCCAGCTTGAACCAGAACCCGCTGTTTAGAAGGAACCTGAGGCGTCCTCTCTAACATTATCCTCTGAGGGCGCCTGCCTAAGGCAGGAATGAGGTAAGAATAAAGGATCAATGTTTTCAAAGACTCTAGGGTTAGTAAAGGCAGGGAAATAGCCTAGGAAAGAAGCGGATGTCTATGCCTATGACACCACTTAAGCAAGCTGGGTAAGCCTGAGAAATGCGCGCATCTTTGATGATTTCTGAGCAGAGGAAAAACATCATCTGATTTGTAATTGGAAAACATCACTATTGTAGTATGGAACCCCAAAGGGGGACAGCTAGAGGAGAACAGGGCAGTTAGGGGTGCCTTGGTAAAATGCTAGCTTGGAGAATGGAAATAAGAATTTGGGAGTGAGGTTGAATAACACGTTGGACAAGCATTTCGGTAAGATGCAGAATCCATTTTTTCATGGCACCATCTCTGATACTCAGTTTCCAACACTCTTGCTAATTCACTTCAATGTCTTTATAGAGGGCCAGACTATAAAGTCTCCTGGCTTCGTTAGTTACTTCATTGATAATGTAGTCCAGGAGAAACTGGTAATCAACAGGTTTTTGTTTCTTGCTTTGAAAGGGGAGTTTATTGAGTACATACAAGGGGCACTGGTAATGTGTATTGCTTGCAATTCAATATAGTTTGAAATGTTCTCTAGTATTAATAGATTGTCCTGACCTTGCTTTGCTAGATGTTGAGCGGGATATATAAAGCTTGAACTCCAAACACCTACAACATGGATGCTATGCTCATAAATTTTATTTTATTTCATTTCATTTTGAAAGATTTGTTTTATTTTCACTAATGTGTACTTGTGTGTGTCTGTGTGGGGGTTTAAGCACATGAGTGATGGTTCCTGTGGAGACCAGCAGAGGGCTTCAGATTTCCAGGGGCTGGAGCTACTGGCAGGTGTGTACCACCTGACATGGGTGCTGGGAACCAAACTAGGGTCCCCTGGAAGATATGCTCATAAATTTTAATGAGGTTTTCAGAATAAAAATAATGGGCTTCATTAGACATATTTTTACACATATATAAATATATATAATTGCATTTTTTGTATAATTTTATTTTTCTCAAATTCATATATACCCCCATTAGTTTCCTCTTCTATTTTCATGAAATTATACACCCACACACAAACACACCCACACCCACACACGCACATACACATGCATACGAAAAAACCATAATATTTCGTCTTTCCCTTCATTACGTTCTCTGGCCTTCTACTTTCACACTATGTATATAATATGTTTTATGCATATGAGTAAAATATGCAATATTTATATTTCTGAGACTGTCATATTTTGTTGAACACAGGCTCTACTGCCATTCATTTTCTGCATATGTCATAATTTCATTTTTCTTTACAACCAAATAAAACTCCATTATGACTGTGTACGGCATTTCCTTTTCTCCTTCATCTGTTGATGGGCCTCTGGGTGGTCCCATGTCTTAGCGAATGTGAGCAATGCAGTAACGTGCAGGTATATCTGTGGCAAAGCATGGTGCATGTTACTGATTGTTTACCCCAAAGTAGTGCTTAAATTGATATTTATTGAAGGAGACTTACATATTACAGCTTTTTAGTAATTTTAGATTATTTTTTAGATTAAAATTTGAAGTAATGGGTTTCATTATGGAGTATTTCATATGTGATTCAGTCGTGTTGATCTTCTTTCCCTGTTCCCATCCTCTCTCCTGCCCCCTCTGCTGGTTTTCTGTTCTACTCCGCCACAGGTCTCCAGCCTCTATCCATTCTGTTATTCATTCACAGTCATTCTGTTACTCTCTGTTTTCTCTTCCCTAATTCTCTTCTAAGACCCCTTTTCCTCTTCCGTCACCTTTTTCTGGTTTTATGACCTATACCCTCCTCCAAACACACATGTACTTTAGATGCCAGATGGACCAGTTGAAAAAATAGTATTCTATCATGAGTCAGAATTAATGACACGACAAACCTTACTCAAATAGCATAGCCTCCTTCCGTGAAGAGAAAGGGTGCCGAGGCAGCTCTAGACGACCCTATACCTTCGATTTGGCTCAACCAGAGGACAACTGCATGTTTGCAGTTTATAATTTGGAAGATTTGACTTGACTAGAAAATTCAAGTGTAGATTTCATCTATATTTATGTAGTCCTGAGAAAATACATATGGGTCTTATAGAACAAGCCTAAGTGTTTCAATCAGCTTATATACTGGGTAAAGAAGTAGGAACATGGTACATGGTCATAAGCCAGGAAGAAAAAGGGGTTTTCTGAAGGTCTGCCGGGACAATCAGTTGCTGGATAGGATGTTATTTCAGTTAGTCTGTGTAGACCTATCTTGGGGATGGAGAACAGGGATGGTTGAAGCATGAGTGGTCTTTGCAAGAGGTGAGACCACTGGAAAACTATGACTGCCTATTTACTTTGCATGGCCCTGCCTAGAATTTCCATGTATACGCTAAAGCAAATCCAGTAATCTTGTGCTTGAGTATTGTTAATGTTTTTCTACTATTTTTGACAGTGATTAATCAATAAGGACATCTTTTTCTTGAAGATAAGACACAATAAAGCTTGAAAACCAACAGCAGAGGTGGCTCATATCCATTGTTCACAGAAAAGTAATGCTCTGTACCCTAATGCAGTGATTCTTTCTCAAGTAAGAGAGGAAGCAAGGGAGGAGAGAGGGACCAGATACCTACCGTTCTGGTTGGCGCATGCACAGCCAGGCTACTCTATCTAACATCCTTTGCCTCTAGGTAAGCTTTGTATCACAAGTTCTGAAAAAGCAGAGTCCTGATCTTAGCGGCGATGACGTGGGAGGCAAGGTGACACAACCGTCTCAGGCCTGCCACAGATGGCTCATTCTCCTGACCACCTTTGCTCTGCAGCCAAAGAGCAAGACTCCTGTGATAGAGGAAGCAATGTTGCCCGACTTCAACTCATGTGCCCGTTCCACAGCGTTCCTTCCAGTGCCCTCTCCTTCCTTTTGCCTGACCCATGCTCTTGTTTCTTACATAATACTGAGAGTTCATTCACTTCCCTTGCCAATGTCTAATTTAGTTTTCTTTTATCATTAAACAGCCTCTGATGTTTTTATCCTTTCCTAAGTTTAATATTGGGCCCATCACATCGAGCCTTGTTTGTGCCTGAATCAATCTGACCAAATTGCCATTTGAGATGTTATTTACCTTTGGGAAGTATATCTATTATAGATGACTCAGCGACACTTTGCAATATCACAACTAGAAGGTAAAACATTAAAGATAAATCTTTTAGATTTTAAGCATTAATTTAATACCTACCTTTAAAGATTATGCTTGTATTGATACAGTATTTTTTCTCTAAAATTGCCAAATTCGCTGTTTCTGAAATTTTGATTTGATCGCCTGATTCATCAATTAAAATACATTTAAATTCTGACTTTTCCAGTATATACTGATAAGTGGTGCAACGTGATTAACACATTAATTAAAATTTCATGTTTTTATTTGTCCCATGAGTGGAATGGATTCCACAAAGGGTGCTAATCTCAAGATGAGGGCTAAGAAAGAAAACAGAATCCTATTTAGTTTGTTGTACTGACAAAGATTGATTAGAAGAGTTTGGATTTATTTTCCCCAGTCTATCTTATTTCTAGGAAGACATGATAAAGATCCTGCTTACTGGGTTCTTATTTACATGCTTGTACTTAAAGTGATACTATGTACTGAGAAACTGTTTGGGAAATGTGCTAGAGCATGCTTGGCTCACCCTGTCTTTATAGGGCCAGGTATATTTGATAATGATCCTAAGTTAATCAAATTTCAGTGTTAGAGTCAGTATTGAGAACACTTCATAATCAAGGTGTTAGACAGGAGCTGTGACTGAGACCTATGTTTCCTCCTGAAGTAGGAAAACTTGCAGTGAAAGTGAAAATGCTATGTTAAAAAGGGTAGAGTGAGAAGGAGCACACATATTAGTACATGTGGTAGCCTGAGAAAGCTCAGTCCTACTGCACAGCACAGGGCGGACAGCTCAGGATAGCCAGCAGGCGAACTTAGAATTGACTTTAATGTCACCCTCATCTCTAAGAATGGGAATGGTCCTTAACAGGCTCTCATGGAGGGGGGCTACCCAACTCCTGCTGAGGATGGAACCCAAGGCCTCGTGCATACCTAGGAATGTAGTTTCCCACTGAGCTACAGCACCTGCCTAAGGTGAGGAAGCACTTTAATAGAGTCAAATAGTCAATTCAACTTTGGTCATAGTGAAAAAAAAAAGGTCGCATATTACTCAAGGAGATGCAGTGTCAGAAGTGTGTAATTATATTCAGCAGGACAGGAGCGCACGCGATTCCACTAGTCTCAGAAGCATTTGAGATTATAGGTTGATATATAGCTAGCAGCCTCAAGTCTTGTCAGCTGAGTCAAACCCTGTTGTTTCACTTTCCAGAGAATTTTCCCTTTAAAAGTTTCTTCCCTTTGTCTTCTAATAAATATGCTCTTTCTAAATCCTTTTTTTCTTTTAAAATGAAAAGAGTAAAAGGACCACTTTTGTAATTAAAAGTCGTTTTTAAATAACCCCAGAAGATTGTTTCTAGATATCAAAACATCTTTATGGTCCCATTTCTGTGGCAAGAAAGACAAGCGACTGGGATCCTGCACACTCTACTGTAGTCTACATTAATTACCTTCTATTAAAAAAATGACAAAGACCTTTTTGAAAGAGAATCTGGCACTCTTTCCACAGAAATGATGGCAGACACCCTACTTTGCTGATTTCTTGACACTTCTAATTACCTGTATTCATTTGAAATCGTTTCCTTTGTAGAGAGTTATTGGCATGATTTTCTGAGAACAAGAGGAAAATGGAAAACATTTTAGCAAGTTAAGGGGGAAGAAATCAACAGTATCATTGTTTGCCGCTTTTGTTGAAACTCCCCACACAAGTCATTTGAGGGACATGAAGGTAAATGAAAGGTTATACTTTGCCCTGCGCGTGGTTGCTGGTATTTGTAATGTCAATAACTATGGAAGGTTGTCAGGAAGCTGGAGAGACAAAGGTCAATGGCAATGACAAACACATCATTGTATGTGTTTGAATATGCAGTATCAGGCTAATCTGCCAGGAGGGACTTTCACACCCCAGAAACATCAATCAGGCACCATAAGAAACCCACCTATTGTTCTCCAGGCTCCTGGACTGTCATGGAGAGAATCAGAGATGGAAAACCTGTGCGAGAATTATTCTTAGAGGGTGGAAGGTGGGAGGAGGGTGATAGCCTAGTCCTTGCTCAATACACATAAAAATGGCCATTCTGTCTTTTCAAGGTGGGATCACAGGGCACATTAAAACTTAGTAAGCCGTTCGTCTCTTTACCAAAAGAGGAGCAGAGTTGAGCCTAGTATATCATTGCAATGAAGTAGATGACAGAGCCTTTCTGTGCTATAAGCTCAATTAAATATTAACCATGCCTTTCATATACTCTTGACAAAAATTTAGTTGAGCTAATGGCGAACCCTTCCACCGAGTCCTGCCTCCTGTTGATTTAGACATGTTAGAAAGCATGGCCGTTTGGATTTGGTAATAAATTATTTACAAATGAAATGCACAATAGGTTAGTTAAATTGTGTCTCCAGTAAGAACAGACTTGATAAACTACTTTTTTGTTGGAGCTTAACAGAAGTATTCAGATTCGGGCCGGGGTGGGGGGAGGATTCTGTCTTTCTTTTAGTAAATTATACCAGAGGAATCAATTGAAAACCTTTTGGGAAATAAAAGAGCTAAAAAAAAAAATGAAATTGCTGGTGATCTTTTAAATGGCTGGGCTTCACTTGGGTCCAGAAGAACACCTGCAGCATATAAAGGCAGTGTGTTTGAAATGCAGACAATGGTGTTTTATGGATATGACTTTTAAAGTTTTGCATCTGTTGGTACTATGCATTAAAACATTTTTTTTTAAAGTCTACTCTTCCTGAGACATTCTTCATTTTCTTGGGTAGCCCGACTCCCTTCCCCGATCCCTTGCCCCATGCATGAGCTCGTTTCCCCAAATACACCATAAAGCACATTGAAGGAGAGCAGGGACTGAGCGCTGCAGGTGAGGATCGCGCAGGGTGAGAGCAGAAGGGGCTCAGAACTTAGCTGTAGCCCGATGTGACAGAACAAGTGGGGGGTTGTGAAGGGAAGAGAGGGGGCCTAACGGGAAAAAAGGGAGGGGGAGAAAGACATGACGGAGAAAGAAGAAGGAATGTCGGCGGGAGTGAAACATAAGTACAATTTAACAAAATAAATATCCTTGCTCCATAGGAAAAGGGAGATTATGAACCCCAGAGAAACAAAGGGAAGAGGCAGTCTGTAGGCTCTGAGAGGGAAAGGATGGCATTGCAAAAGATGACTAGAAGAGAACATTCCAGAGTCTGGACTCTAGACAGAAGGAAACAGAGATAATATAAAGGTCTCTTGTATTTTCCAGACAACAGGACTGTCCATTCAGGGGACACCTGTTTTGACTTCACATGCCTCGTGCCAGCAAGCCTGTTTGCAAGGACTTGGGCGATATGCCTTGCAGGAGCCTGCGGTGTACCTCCGTGTGGTTTTTCATATTAGGCCCTCCGCAGAGTTCATTACGGAGGCTTGTATTTTCACTTAGGGTTTTCTAATGCTTGAATTGTTTCCACTGAAATAATAGTTTTGAATGTCCCCAAACAAGATCTTCAGTGAGTGCGAACGGCGTTTGGAGTTTGCGTTATTTCATTTTTGCTGGTCACCTCCGTACTTCTTTTGGCTCTGGTTACATCTCTGACCTTCATGTAGGACTTCTGTGTAAGTAAACAGTCTGGCTACATTCACCACAGGCCAGACGACAGCTGGAGTAGTTGCCCAACGCTTTGTTTATTTTGCTTCTTAATATTTGAAGTTGAAATTATTTTAAAAATGGACCTTTAGTTTTCTTCATCTGATTTCCTGGAAGATAGTACTTCCCGCATGGAGCCAGCCAATGGACTTTAAGAGTCACTAAAGGGGTTTCTGAGTACACAACCTGTGCACATGGAGACAACAGATGAGTTATGTTTTCCTCTGAGCCCCTTGGGTGCAGGCATTAGAAACACTGGCCTCCTGGAGTACTGTGTAAGAGTCCATCTTCTGTAGGCTAGCCTCTAAATGAGAGGATACATTTTTAAAGGTTTAATCCCACCCCTCCCCCTTCCTTTCGGGTAAAGGCCACCTTGGAGATGAATGAGTAATGAACTGTACAAGCAATTTCATAGAATTTCTTGAATTTTTTTAAGACCATGTTTGTGGCACATGCATGGGGCATGTGACTCAGGAACAGAGAATACGTTTATCACACACCAAGTTCTGGGTTCAATCCTGAGCACTCTAAAAGGAAATCATGGCATGGGATAAATAGCAGATAATGAGCGTTTTCTCAAAAATAGCCATCTTCTATTATGTAGATGACGGGCGTGAACATTTAGAGCATCAAAGCATAATTTTACGTTAAAGCTATAAGAATTAGTCATTTTCCCCTTTCCTTTGTCGCAGAACACTGGTTGGGCAGCACCAGGACACAGTAATATTCACTTTCCACTGTGTTGGCTTTATTCTTGTTATTGGCCATTTTGTTTATCAGTGACTCATCATGGGAATGGCTCAGAATCTGCTGTTTTCTTCTTATCTCCAGACTAAAAGCTGAATATCGTTCTTGAGTGGAATAACCTGCCCTGCGAGAGGAGCATGCTGGAGGCATGCAGCTGTTTGTAAGCCGCAGGACTGAGGGACCTGAGAGGCCATTCTATTCCTATCTGGCTTCTCCATCTCTCAGTGTGGGCTGATGAAGCATTAGATATGGCAGTGAGCACAGTCCTGAGGCAGAGCATCAGTTACAGAGTTTCTGAGGCTAAGAGCAGGGTGAAGGCCAAAGGTTTCTCGCTTTCTAGAAGTTAACGTACACATTCGGGTGCCGGCTCCTCTCTTCTTCTCATGCTGGGTTAATCAAGTGATTCTGTCTGAAAGCAAAAATGTCGCACTAATGTGTTTCCAGACCTCGCCTTTCCTTACAACTCACTAAACACCAAGACAAAATCATTTAAAGATATATTTCAAGTCATTTTGCATTCTAAAAACTTAACACATTTTGGACACGATGTTGGTTACTGTGGTCTGAATCTGAGCAAGAAAACACAACCAAGGTAAACAGAAAAACAGGCGCAAAGAGAAAAAAGTGAGCTTTCTTGTGGAAAAGTTAATAAAAATAACTATTAGATCAAAACATTACTCATGAATCAGGAAGGATTTGTTCATTTAAAAGTAAGAAAAGAAGACACAAAGGACTACAAGCTACTCATGGGTTAAAACAGCCCTGTTGCTCACACACAAATACCGACAGTTACAGAGGAATTTAGGAGTATGGACGATGCCTGTCCATATTATATGCAATATTAATCAATTGCTCTTTGTTATCTTGTGTCCTTTTTATTCCCAAGACTTCTGTGAGATGTGCAGAGCTCAGAGTTGGTCCAGAAGCAGCAGCAAGAGAGCTAAGGACCTGAGATACAGCCTCACTGAAGCAATGGAGCAGGGGTGAAGTAGCGGCCTTGTTTAGTCTGGAGAGCTTACCAGCAGCTCCATGACAGAACACAGCCCTTCGCAGGTAGAGGTGAACAGCTGGTCTCTGTTTCCTCTGAGGACAGTACAAGCGGCGGGGTCTCAAGTGCAGTCAGTGGGGACTCAAGCAAGATGTTAAGAAGGCCTTCCCAACCCCAGGGGATGCACAGGGAGAGAATCTTCAGGTTTTCCAGATTTAGTATGTGCTGACTTATGGCTATTAATTATTTTTTAAGTCAGAAAGTCCAAGTTGAAAAATAAAAAGAAAGAATACAATCCCCCATGTAGGAACCTGGGGAAGAAAAGAATAGATAAATTGTGATCTGGGGACAGAAACCATATGCGGCGAGTGAGATGTGTGAGTTAGGATGTTTGGCCAAAAGAAAATAAAAATACAGTATGGAAAAACCAAAAAGAGGGAGTTTGCATAAAGCAAAAAAAAAAAAAGGAGAAAGGTATGGGAAATATTTATAATAAGCAGACTATTTTACTCAAAGTTTGTTTTCCCCCCGACCCCCTTAATCAAAGTTTTGTTTTTGATCATGGGAAAAGAATTCTAAGTGTGGGTATGAGAAACAGCATGCTCTACTGGTTCACACTAATTTTTGGAACTGAGGTAGTTAAATATCAGAATCAGGGCCAAGAAGCAGATTGGCCATATTTTATTTCTGCCTTTATAAAACAATAGAGTTAACCAGAAAAGGGACAAAATGACTTTTCAAAGCATCCTCAACCTTTTGATTTTATGACATAAGGGGAAGTGGTGATTGTGAGGCAAGTAATCACTCCATATATACCACACAAATCAAAGGCTAGGAATGTCTAGATCAAAGCAGTATTCAAATGGTAGGAATTACAAAAAAAAAAATTCCGAAAAGTCATTGATATTGTTAGCAGGGGAGATACGAACCGAGTACCCAGTGGTGTAGGCTTTTTTGAGATCAAACCACGGATTTAGGAAACTTGGAGTCTAAGATTGCTGGCTGTGTGATAAGAATGTGGCGTTTTAAGGCAGTCACCTGTGGCTGCAAATCTATGGCACTTGGAATGATCTCGGTTGCAGACTCACACAATGAATAGCTCAAGGATGCACATTAGCTTTGAAGATAATCACTGATGTTAAATTATGTTAGTCCTCTTTAAGCGATCATTTCAACTCCCACAATACCCAGACTGTTGTGTAAGCTTTCCAAAGTAGTCTATGGTGGGCCGGTGCCAGCACTGACTCAAAGTTTTCTGGCTTAGTGGTCATCAACTTTCTAGTTACCTGTATTTCTTCAGATGGTGGCTGTGCCCATTGGAAATGGATTGGGTCCTCTTTACATTGGGCTTTTCTGAACAAATTCTGGCTTTGGTCATTAGTGTGCTACATTTAATGGGTTTTATGGAGCATTTTTTTTCTGATGTAAGAAACTTCTCTCTAATAGCTGAAAATAGAATCATATTTAAATTCGTCAAGGTAGTAGTTCTGTATATTTTATAACATTGTGATATACAGAATGGAACACTCTTAAAAATAGATTCCTGGAAATAATTTTTACTGCTTAAAGAAATGTACTTTGAATTCACTTGTAAGATGATTTTGGTTTGGAAATCTCTGTCTTTCTCTTTCTCTCTCTCTCTCCTCTGTCTGTCTGTCTGTCTGTCTGTCTGTCTGTCTGTCTGTCTGTCTGTCTGTCTGTCTGTCTGTCTCTCTCTCTGTCGCTCTTTTTCCTTTATCTCCCTCTCTCTTTTGACAAAGAAAAGCCTTTTGTTCTGGTCCCTGCCACTGCCTTATTCTGTGACTTTCTGCTGTCCCCTAGTGGCACGTTAATCTTTTTGACGATGGTGTGATTGCCCCTGGAGCCAATTCTCTCCCCTTCTGTTTTTTCTTCTGCCTCTTATTAGTAGACATTTAAAATATTATTAAATAATCCATGAATTGCCTTTCAGAAGCAGCAATCCCATCTTCAGAACAAACAGCTTTCTATTTGTGAGTCTGAGTAAACAGGCCCAGGGAAGACAGGCCACTGAGGTATATTACCCTGTCTTCTGCCCCACGTCACTCCCTCCCTCACCAAAGTCAGGTTCTCAAAATTCTAACACAAAAATTGACGAAAGCAAAATGCTGCCAGTTTTGACCATTCTTTCATAACATTCGGTAGTGAAGCCTAATTTGCGACAGGTTAGACTCTTTACGTCAAAGGGTTTACAAACAAAAATTGTGGTATTGCTTTTCTTTCACTTTTGAAAGTTCTGCTTGGTTACTTTCACGGTGGTAGTTGCTTTTTTATGGTGGCATTTGTCTAGAAATACTTAAAAAATATGACACCACTCTCAATATTTGAAGCATTATATGTAATATACTTATGTGAAGGGCAGACTGTCGTTCACCATTCAGCAGGACAACTTAAGAGATAGTCTTAATTTTTTTCTCTGTTACCTGGCTACATATATCAGAAACTTTCAGTAAATTAGGGCTGGATTGGCTGTTTATGCCTTATGTCATTAAGCTGCGGCTTCAGCTCTAATGTGATGCTGGAACCTTCTCAACATACCCTTTCAGTTCCCCGAATTAGTCATTTCAAACCGAATGTGCAAGTTTGTCAAAAACCATAGCTTGGTTTTTTTTTTTTAAAAAAAAACACTTAATATTAACCGATAAAAGACTATAAAGCTGGCTCATACAAGTTCTTTAAAAGAAGGCTGGAAGCATTACCCAGGCTTTATAAGAAAAGAAAGAAAGAAGAAAATACTCGGATGAAATCTAGCCCATTAATTGAACATTAGAGAAATCTGAGCTGAACGCTGAACTAATGATTGCTTGGCTCTGCCTTGTTTGACGCTTGCCGGTGGTTTGGACAATGATCACTTGACTAGTAACACTATTTTCTTTCTGAACTCAAGGGGAAGAGGCTTTGGGGATGGGCAGGGAGAAGGAGGCTCCAAGCCTAAGAACTCCTATTTCTTGGTAATTCAAGTGTACAGTTTGGCCATGTGGAAGCAAATGAGCTAAGCTGTGAGGCTCCCTTCAGTGACATGAAGCTTGTTTCTTCAAAGAAAAGTTGATGCAGTTTTTAAACTGCCTCTCCTCTGAAAGGTCAGACTGTTGCCCAATTTAGTCATTTTGTCTGTTTATACTTGCCTCCATTGGGATAGGCATTAAAAACAAAGCCCTGGACTGCAATCAGTCTTGGCCTAAGTGCAAAGTCACCGGGCCAGTCCTTAGAATTCTGTGCCTATCATGAGGAAGGGGGAAGGAAGGGTTTACTCCTCCTCCACTTCTCAGGAGACAAGGCCAGCCCCCTCCTAAGGCTCTGTGGGGCTCAGGCGTCTCCCTTCAATCTTGACCCACCACCCAACCTCTGAAATTCAAATTACACGGTTTTCTAAAAATACACCTTTCATCAAACATCGTAATTTACAGTAGCTATTTTTCACATAGAAATGTCTGATTTTTGTTTACTTATTTTTTGGTTGTTGTCTATTCAAATTGTAATTGTTCTAAAAAAAACTGTTCTCCTGGAGTTATTTTTAAAACCTCACTCGTAATTTAGGTGTAAATCCTGTGACTGTTATTGGCAATGTAGGAAACAGCATATTTTTGACTAATTGCTGGGGGTTAGGATGCTATTTGGAATTTTAATTAATTTAATTTCCATGTTAGATAAAAAAACTTGGAAAAATCTTAATTCTAATGAATAAATGGATTTTTTTGCCATTGTAAATTCCATTGAGTTGATTATGGAGTGGATTTATGGGAAAAATACAGGATAAAGTTTCTTTTAAAAAGTAAGTCTGGGGACAGTGTTAATAAATCTTTTGAAAAGTAATACAGTATCATCAGTGGTCTATTCTCTACAGGATTAGTTTTTCCAAAACAATAATAAAGCTGAGCAGTTCTACTTTTTACAGCTCTGGAGACTATCTAAACAAAATGAACAGATTTATAGGGCTATTTTTAGTGTGTGTCACTGAATTACAGTTTACATTTGCTTCCAAACCCTATTTGACATTCCTAGTAGAAAAATACAGGCAGAACAGTCATTAAGATCTTTAATAAAGACAGTCTCCGTAGGGCAGTTACCCCAAAAACCAAATCTGAGGTGTGTAAAAGACAGTTCTTTGGGGCTCTAAGTCGTGTGACTTTATTTCCATTTGTCTAGAACAATAAAGCTCAGAACCCAAAGGCAAATTAGGAGGGTCTGTTTATTACCCACTCCCTGCCCCCTCAGGGGTTGGGGGTATGTTCTAAAAACTGAAATAAAAACCACACTTTTTGATGGTGGGAATTTTCAGAAAGTAACAGGTAAGTCTGTTATGATATAATAACAATTATTTTCCTACGATTTGTAGATTTGCATCCAAATGAAAATTAACTTGTTGAAAAAGTGCAGTGTAACAGCGTGACTTTCTGCAGACCACTCTTGCATGAGTTAAGAAAAAAAGGCATGGAAGATCTTATGTAATGTTATGAAATATGTCACCACACAGATTTATGGAAAATCCACAGTTGCATTTTAAAATCCAGTCAGGAGGATTAAATGTTTCCATTCTGGCCACAGCAAGTTTCTTCATCTTTTCCATACAAAAAGAGAAGAAGTGTGTGTTTCCCTCCTAGGGAGTCCCACCTTCACTGGTTCACACAAATAAGGGACAAAGAATCCATCTCCTTTGTTTATTTTGAAGATTATTTCAGCAAGAGGAACATACCAGAAAGACAAAGTCAGACGCAGCTTTAACCATGCTGTTACATCTTTTTCGTAATGGGAAGGGTACACTTTGATGAGGTTGGACGGTCCGGGGAGCTGAACTGACATCCTGCACAAACTGTTGTGTGTTTTCTTATTAACTGTGCTCATGTAAAACTCCACAGTGTGGAAACGCTCATGGAGCCTTATAAATAGAGCTCAGATTCAAAGGTAAGAAAACAGACAGGAATTTTACATCAACTACCCCCTGATAAGATTATGTTTTCAAAGCGAAAAAACATGTCTACATAATGTTGCGGTGTGGAAATATCCGATTAAACTCTTAGGAAAACACACTTTCCCACAAGCGGCCTCTTTATTTGCCGCACCTCAGGGATCTTATTAAAAGTTAGTGTATTGCATTTAAACCTGAAAAGAGATTCGTGTAAAATTATGGCTTCACAGATTGCTCTCTGAGAACTGAAGATGAAAAGAGAAAATGATACATTTGGTCTAAGAGCCACTGTGACTGCTGGAAAAATGTCAATGAAGGCATTTGGGGTGGTAATCAAACGACCAAAGAAAGAAGTTTCATAGTGGGCCGAGTGTTGTTAACGAGTTAAACATGTTGCCACGACGACCTTAAAGCCATGTTGTAAACAATGGCTCTGATTAAAAGATTGTCAGGGTCGTTTGTTTAAGTTTTTTTCCTTTCTTTGTGTTTGAAGTTTTCAATCATCCTATTTGGTTTTGCAGTATAAAGAAATGAAGTATTTTTAGTATATTTATCAAGTACTAGTTAGTTTAGTACTGTACCTACCTTGGAGCTCTGTTTAATAAAGGGTCAGTTTTAATTTCTTCTAACACTGGGTTATCTTTGGTCCCATTAACATGTGAACTAAATCTAAAGATCTTTGAAAACTCAACCCATTCTATTCCTATCCAAATCATAAAAATAATTTATTGTTATGATCTCAATTTATGGTTTGGCTAGGAACAGTGAAACTGTGAACTGGGGAGGAACCCCCGTCCTAGTCAATTCTTGTCTGCTTTACAGTAGGATTTGTGTGCTGCCACAAGTTTGGGACTAACACTTAATATGTTGATGTAAAAGAAATGAGCCGCTCTCCATTTTAAAATAATATTTAGATGAGCAATCACGGAAAATCCTCCGCAAATAGATGCTTATTCTCCTCATAACTCTAACCAAAAAATATGAAAGAAAAAAAAGAAAAGAAACGAGATTAAACCATAAGACAAATGGACTGCAAGGGACAGATGAGAGATTTTTCAAAATTAAATTGTTAGGAAAAGCAATTGTAAAGTAGTCTGTTTTCATCTTGGGGGGCAGGAGGGAATTAAGGGATATTATAATTGAAAGTGCATGCCCATAGCAACTAAAATGTTCTTTTAGAATATTCTTGTTCTGTTTATAAATACCTTTAAAAAATCAACGTGATACACACTGTTTTGTAATTCTGGTGATCCTTTCAGTTCTAGTAGATTTAGCTCAAAATTTTAAAACATTGCTCTGTGTGTTATATTTTTTATCCATAAAGCATTCTCCACACGGTAGTTATTTACGCGAATAATAGAACAAAGCACGGAAATATGGCTTTTTTTTCCTACTCCATTACTGAAACGGAATATGATCATTAGCCAGGGCTGAGGCTTAGTTGCAACCCTTTGAAAAATGGCCTAAATGAATAGATGTCAAATTCATCAAGAATGGAACTATTACATTATTTTCCCAAACTATATATACCATTAGGGGTTTTCAGCTATAAATAATTGTTATAAAGAAAAGGGGGAGTTTCATCTTTAAAGAATTAGCATACGCCACCTCTTTAGGGTGTTAGAAAGATTGAAC
Organism: Bramus lutescens; assembly: GCA_001685075.1. Lineage (NCBI taxonomy): Eukaryota > Metazoa > Chordata > Mammalia > Rodentia > Cricetidae > Bramus > Bramus lutescens. Next base: position 42,787 of record LOEQ01003765.1, read on the forward strand.
AGTCAACTAGGATTTGTGAAAATCACGACTAATGAAGCAGCATTCTAATAACATCTCACGCCTAAACCTGAACTTAGAAATTGATGCTGTTGCAACAGGGTCATTCTCTGGCTGACTGCAAGTGTGTGTCTCGCCTTTGTAACCTGGAAAAAGTGTCTTTGAATTAGCATCACCTTCCTTCCCGTCTTCCTCACTTCCACAGCTAACTTTACTCTGTCGTGACGCCCTCTTGGGTTTTCTCCTTACTACCCAAGTCAGAGACAAAGGATATTTCCTCAGTCATTGA
>LOEQ01003765.1:59875-71838 GCA_001685075.1 Bramus lutescens
GAAGAGTGGCCACCTAAGCCATAGGCCCTACCTCCATCAATTGGAGGAAGAGGGACCCTCTGAAGCACCGGTCCCACCTGAACGACTGTAGGAAGAGATGGGAAGACGGCAATGAAAGAACACATTCAACAACATAAAGAGCAATATGGCGCTACCAGAAACTAGTGGTTCTACATCAGCAAGACCTGAACATCCCAACGCAGACAAAACAGAAGAGGATAGACGCCCGTAAAGAGGAAACGAAAAAATTTCCTTAAAGAAGCAGAGAAAAAGACAAACAAAAAATTGGAAGAAATCAGCAAATCCCTTAAAGAAAGCAAAGAAAGCCAAGAGAAAACCAACAGGTGAAGGAAGTGGTTCAAATAAGGGCACTAGCTACTGTGGTTGTGATGTAGCCAGTTGACTGAATATTACACAAAGAGATAAAGTTTCCAAGGAATGATTCTTGTGTTTTAATGTCCCAAATTTAGAATACCTATCTCATGATCTACATAAACAATTAAATGCTATGAAAATTAAAAAATATTCATAGCTATATTCTAAATACTACATTAATTTCTTCAGTGCATTTTATATTCAGCTCTTTTTGTTTCAATCCTTCATAGTGCTTATGTTTTCTTATAATTATGTGGTTATTACTGAGTTAGTTGTATAGAAGTAGGGTGGGAATGACTACTTTGGAGGCAGTTAATAGTGATGCTTGATAATAGACAAGGTGAATCCATATCCAGTGATTTTCATACTTTACCTCATCCAGTCCTTGTAATAACAGACTTTCATCCATGTAAGCCTCCAAACACTTTGATGAGGACTGTATCATCAGTATCATTTTAAAATTCAAGCTGGAAGCTCAAAATATTAGTCGTGTGTGGTAGAGAGAAATCATGCCCCGCGGGGTTAATCACGAGCCCACGTGTGGAGTCAATAATCACTTCACAAAATTATGATCAGATAATATAGATCTAGTTCTTACCTTGATGTTAAATGCTGAGAGTGTCTGTGTTGACCTGTGCGCACACACACACATTGACACAGAGAGGGTGGTGGTAGTGGGGTCTACAAGGTCATCTGGGGGTGTTCAAAGAGTTATCTCTCTGGGCAGAAAAATAATTTGTAAATGGGCTTCAAGGAATGAGCTAGGACAAACAAGTTGGCAATGACTGATGGTAATTTCTCCATTCAAAATGGAAAAAATACTACAGAATTTAATTTTAGAAATACTGAAACAGAATCTGCATGGTCGTATCTCAGAAATATTCTAAATGGGAGATTTGGGTTGAATGAGTTTTTATGAGATCCACTTATTTAGAGGCCAGACATTCTTTTTAACATTTCTGTCATTCACTTATCTTTTATCTTGTTCAGCTTCTAATTATTTCTCACATTTTTCCCCACACCTCCCTTTATCAAGTGCCTCCTTTTTTCCTGCTGGCTACACTGTCAGTGTCAGTGCCTTTAACTGGAAAGGAATACCCTCTCACTCTCACACCTAGAAACTTCTTGGTGCCATTGCAGACAGGGTTTGAAGTGCCCGGTACACATAAATTTGAGTTTTGAGTGAGCCTGATAAGATGGATGTTGTCCAAGGAAATCAGAAGTGATCCCTTTCTTGTGAGATGGGGCAGGTGGTGTCTCCGAGGCCTGGTCTGGGCAACAGCTTAGAATCTGAAGCCAATGAAGGCGGAGGCAATTAGTAGAGGCAATGCTTAGGGGTGTCCAAGGTCACTACACAAGGTAAACAGTCTGGGAATGGTTGCCAAAACCAAATGGAACAAAACAAGGGGAAGGAACCAATTCTCAAAGCCGAGAGGTGGAAAGCTAGAGCAGATGATTTCTTTGATGAGCTCAAGCAGTGAAATGAAGGTGATCAGGGGAGAATTCTCTAATGCAGATTTCTGATGTTGCCATTACCACCAACCCAGAGTGGGGCACTGGCCAGGAAAGGCAGAAGCCCACATTCATTCTAAGGTGATGACTACATGAAACATTGATTTATTTAAAAACATCTGTTGAAGGACTAGGGAGACAGTGTCTGACATGCTTACATTAGTACTTAAGTGTGATCCTCAGAGCTCACATAAAGACCTTAGTATGGTGGGACATGTTTGTCATCCCAGTGGTGGGGAGGTGGAGACAGGTGAATCCCTGGGGCTTCTTCATCAGCCATCCTACCTCTACTTATTGGCCTTGTCTAAAAATGTCAGATGAATGGCTGTTGAATAAGTATGCCCAAGAATGATCTCTGGTCTCTATAGAATGTGTCTGATGAACAAATGATTTAACTCTAATGAAACATATAAAAAGAAAGAAAAGAAAAGAAGTAAAACAGGGAAAAAAGAATGCATAGATCCTGTTCTCAAAGACATTAATTTTAGGGACTGGGGATGTTGTCAACTTGTGTGATGCTTGGCCAGCATATACAAGGCCCTGGTTTATATCCCCAAACCAAGCAATGACAAAAAGAACTTTCTTTAAGATTTATTTTTAGTTATGTGTATGCATTTGTGCTTTTATGTAGGTATGTGAATGTATACCTGTGTGGGGGTATATGTATATGTGCCTGCATGTGGGTATTTGCATATTTGCCTGTGTGTGGGTATTTGCATTTGTCCCTGCAGATTGGCATGCCAATGTATGCCAACCATATCCACATAAAACCTGAGAGAGCTTGGAAAGGAATTCTAGGCACAAAAGAACAGAGTTAAGCACGGTTTCTTGGTAACCACATGTTTTTTCAGATAGGCTCTGTTTGCTAGTGGTGAATAGGGGTGCCACAGCTCTTTTACCAGAAAGCTTACTGACTCAGCATAAGAAATGGCAGCTTCTTGGTTCATGCTGGAAGTATGAACTCTGACTCTTTTAGGAGGCTGAACACTTAAATGGGGTTTGTGAGCAGCATGGTACTAGTTGCTTAATGGTGATGTAGACCTGCTGTGATCCTGCAGCTGGGGCAACATGCATGGCTCTTAGAGGCAGCAAACATGCCTCCACCATGTTGGACTGGGAGGAGTCAACAGATAGGAGCATGGAGTTGTCCTAACCATGCCAGCTCAGCATTTAAAAAAATGCTCCTGGTCAGAAAATAATTACAGATATGCAATGAAGACAGATTCACATGAAAAAGACCTTTAAGTGTGTCACAGTGTTGGATAAAAGTACATAGGCTTAAGAGAGAGAGAGGAAAAAGAGTATAGACAGTTATAAAAGAGTACAATCAGAGATTAAAGGAGTAAAAATAATAAAATAAATATTAAACTTGTAGAAAAAGTAATAGAGTAAGAAAAATAAGCCATGTAAAGATGGAATATACACAGAGAATATGGATTATGTATATTATTGTGTTTTCTTTGAATTTTTTGACTGTGAATGAGCTAAGTACAGAGAGACATTTCATTGTACAGACTGCTAAGCTAAACCAACGTATATATTTTAAAGGTATCTTGACAAAATTTGGGTATAAGGATGTATTCGAAAAAAGGTTCTGCTTTTGTTTTCACAGTGGATTCCTTCCAGACTAAAGTGGTTTGATGGCCCAAGATCCTTTGAAGGGTCTCCATAAATCCCCCCCAAATACTTTACCCAACAAAGAGCAGGAAGCAGTTTGGAGAGAACTATGTCAAAATTCCCAAACACTGTTTGCAGATATTTGTTTACCTTTAAAGGGGGATATGATATAGACATGAATACTTTGCATTTGATGGATCTTGGTCTATTGATACAAATTTAAGGTCACTTTTGTTATATGTATTTCTGCTCTTGTTTAAGGTATTGCATTTATGCAGCCAATCTGAAAATTTAATGGATAGTTAAAAATACAAACTAATATGTAGTCATTTATAATAGTCAAACTTGTAGTTATGCTAGTTAGGCTTTCTAGATGTATACAGATATATTTCAGATTGATAGATATTCTTCAACCCTTTCAAAGACTTACAGAATATGGCATTTAAATGTTTAAGAACTCAGGACTTTTCATGACAATAAGACACATAAGCTCCTGGCAGCACCAATCTACTTCAAAAAGATGATTGATATAGAAGAGGTTCCTTATGGAGTTTGTTAGCCATTGGGCAAGAAACTGCTCTTGCCTGGACTGCTTGATGTTTTGCTGTATGAAGTAGACATGCAAGACCCACAGAAAAATGACTGCCGAACTTGCCTATAGGTGAGATGGTCCTTCAGAGTTCCTGCTTCTTGAGAGTCTGCCAGAAATTCTGCAGGATACAGAAGAAAGTGACTGACAAAGTGCCAATAGAGGTAAAACAGTCTTTCAAATTTCCTGCCTCATGGAAAAGTCTGTCAGATACAAAGAGTCTATAGGCTGAAGGTGGTTGCCCCAATGTTACAGAAGAACTTTGGGTGACTGTCAGCGCAGCAAGATGTCTCTGTCAATTCTGGAGTTTTGGAAATTACTTATAATGCACTTCCTGTTTACTTAGGTAATATTATATTCTTCTGGAGTGTTTGATGGAGTTGAAGAATAGATAGTTATAATCATAGTTTTTCTTAATTATGATAAAAGATAAAATAGATATAAATATTGTAACTATAATTCTTTCTTGATAACTGTTTTCTTGTATATAATCTTGGTAGGTTAAAGTTAAAACCTTCCTTTTTATTTAGACAGAAAAGGGGAAGTGATGTGGGATTCTTCTCTGTATGCTGTGAATACTATTGGTTAATAAAGAACCTGATTTGGGCCTATAGCACCTCAGAATAGGGGCGAGACAGGAATTCTAAGTAGATAGTTGTAGAGAGAGAATAGGTAGAGTCAGAGAGATGCCGTGTAGCCACCACAGGAGTCAGATGCTGGATGGTGAACAGAATCTTACAGGTAGGCCACAACCATGTGGCAATACACAGATGAATAAAAATGAGTTAATTTAAGATATAAAAGCTAGCTAGCAATATACCTAAGTAATTTAATTAATACAGTTTCTGTGTAATTGTTTTGGATCTGGGAACATGGGAAATGAATGAGCAGTCTCTGCCTACATGTCTGTGTGTGGATATATGCATATGTGCCTATGTGTGGGTATTTGCATATGTGCCTCTGTGTGGGTATCGGTCTGTGTGCCTGTAAGTAGGTATGTGCATGCGAGTGCAGGTGTGCAGAGAAGTCAGAGGCACAGATCGCCTGGAACTGGATTTACAAGAGGTTACAAACCTCTCAATGTGGATACTAGGAGCTGAACTCAGGTCCTCTGCAAAGGTAGTTCATGTTCTTAGCTACAGAGCTGTCTCTATGCTGCTAACAGCTTGCTTTCTGGTGGGTCAGAAAGCTATGAATACAAGTAGAAGAGAAATGAAAAATGTATGGAATTATATACAAATTAAGTGGTAAGGATAAATTTGATTTATACCTAGTTAAGTAAATATATAAGCTGATAAATATAAGAAGAATAAAAAATAGTTTGGAAGAAAGAATTTCCCCAGAAATTTTCAAAAATATGTTGCTCTATTAAAAATACTCTCTAGCATAATTCTACTTTTACATGGGATTCAACTTATGTAAAAAAAATATACAAGAACTCAGTGTAAGAGGCTACTCAGCATCATTCCACTAATGTCTTCCTTTTTGCTGGTGAACTCACTGCAGCCCAGAGTAGTTGGAGAGTTTTCCAAATCACACAGCAAGTTGTAGTTTTTTTGAATTTCTGTGTGCCTTATAAATAGGCACTCACTGAAAATAATCACTCCCTCCAATCTATATTAACCAGCAGAGAGCTAGATATCCGATGCTTCATTAATCTACGCAAAGAGAAGTTCCATACAACTGATTTTGCTCACTTTTGAAAGCACAAGACTGATGTTCAAATAGATGCACAAAAGTTTACACAACTCCTAAGCTACATGATGGTTGACTGATGCATATACTAACACCGTGTGAAAGTGAGATTCCGAGACTATATTATTTCTTCTGGTGCTTCCTCAGAATGCAATGCTGGAGCATGTGTTTTTACCAATATGATTATTTAATCAAATAACAAAGTGAGTGATGCCAGTCATTGCCCTTCTTCTGCCATTAGACTAAACCAAGGGGTCTTCAATGTTATAGATGGTGATTGTAATACCAGCTCTACAGAATCATTCCAAAGTTGTGTTTATCTGCAGAGTCATCTGCATTTCCTTTTCCCCCTCCCCCTTTATTTTTTTGAGACAGGGTGCAGGGTTTCTCTGTAGCTTTGAAGCCTGTCCTACTTGGCCTCAAACTCACAGTCTCTGCCTCCTGAGTGCTGGGTTTAAAGGTGTATGTCACCACCACCTGGCCTACATCATTTCCTTTTAAAAAAGATTTATTTACTAATTTTTATCTTATGTATATGAGTGTTTATTTGCATATATCTATGTGCAACACACATGTGTCTAGTGCACTAGGGAGCCAGAACAAACTGTAGGATTATCTGGTACTGGAGTTACAGATGGTTGTGAGCTACCATGTGGGTGCTGGGAATTAAATTATGGTCCTCTTTAGGAGCAGCAAATAGTCTTAACTACTGAGCCATCATCTCTCCAATTCTTTAAATTTAATTTTATAAGCAAAGGAAACAAAAAAATGCACAAAAAAGAGAGGGAGAGAAAGGATTGTAGAAGCCAGAGGGGTCAAGAACATCATGAAAACATGACCCACAGAATCATAGGGGCCAACAGTGACTGAAGCAACTATTATGGAGCCAGTATAGGTCTGAGCTAAGTTCTCTGCACATATGTTATGGTTGTGTAGCTTGGTGTTCTTGTAGGGGACTCCTGTCAGTAGGAATGAGTTGGAGGTGTGTGTTTCTGACTCTTTTGCCTGCTCTTGGGACTCTATTCCTCCTACTGGGTTGCCTCATCCATCCTTGATATGATTGTACCTAATCTTATTGCAACTTGTTATGCTGTGTTTGATATCTCTGGGAAGCCTGCCCTTTTCTGGAGGGAAGAGGAGAAGGAATGAATTGGGGGGGTGGTGGCGAGGGGACATATGGGTGGTGGAAACTGGGAGGAGTAGATGGAGAGTAGCTGCAGTTAGGATGTAATGTATGAGAGAAGAATAAACAAACAAACAAATAAAATGCAGACTAGAATTATAGAGGCACAATGTTTTATTTTTTGCTGGTATCTACTTTCATTAGTTATAACGCTTTATAAAAAAAACTAACTACAAATTCCATCATTCTGCTTGGGGTGATTTGGGAGAAATCTCTACAAATAAAGTTCAGACAGGCTAATGATAGAACAGCAGATACCAACTAGCAACAAGAGTCAAAATGCAACAATATCTGGACCAGAAATAAACCTTTATCCCACAATTTTAAAATATAGATGATATATATGACATATATAAGGGCAAATAAAAACAAACATTCTTTGTATTCCTTATTTTAGATCTATTAATAACTATCTGCAGTTCAAGCAAGGTGTTGAGGGGAAAAAGTTATTCATATTATGGGCATATCTAGCAATTTGAAGTAATGTTGGAATTAGATGTTTTCCCCAGTAATTTTCTTGGACTACACTTTAATATTCCAAAACATATGGTCTTGCCAGTTTCACCTACAGGCTTTTTTTTCCAGAATGACTTCACTGATGGACAATCAGAGGAAATTTAGAATAAAGTTTCAACTTTTCATTTTACTTCCTCTATTGCTTTTTTTGATTCTTAACTCTCTGCTACTGTCAATTATCCATTCATCAAGATAAGTAATGAATTTATTACATCATCAGTGTGATAAAAGCCACATGGTTTCATTCATAAATTATGTAAGGAAGAAATGATTATTTTTACTTCTCCATGTAAACATGTAAGTAAAGACTAAGCCAAATGTATTTTTTAAGCTTCAAGAAACATGTATGATTGATTTGAAGGCCTGGGGCTGGGGAGATAACTTATTTGGTAGTATTTGGTATGTAAACATGAGGACCCAATTTGATGTCCCAACACCCATGTGAAAAGACAGAAAGGGGGAAATGCTGTGGGATAACTTTCTGTTTGTTGTGAGTATGTTTTATTACCATTGGTGAATAAAGAAACCAATTTGGCCTATATCAAAGCAGAATAAAGCCAGGTGGGAAATCTAAGCAGAGATACAAGGAGAAGAACAGAGTCAAAGAGATGCCAGTGATCCTCTGGAGCAACAAGATGTACTAGAGAACAGGTAATGTCATGAAGTCACATGGTAAAATATAGATTAATGGGAATGGGTTAACTTAAAATTGTTAGAGCTAGTTAGTAATAAGCCTGAGCAATAGGCCAAGAAGTTTATAATTAATATTAAGCCTCTGAGTGATTATTTTAAGAGTGGCTGCTGGACGAGGTAGGATAGAAAAACCTCCTTTTACATTTAGCTTTCCAACATGGCAAATATACCTAAGACTTGAGAAATCTTAAAAAAGGGCTTCTAGACATACAAAAATCAGAGTCAAGAACAGCTTCATAGTTCATGTCTCTCATTGCTGGCCATGGTACAGAACTGCATCACCTGGCCACAGCAGGCTTGAGCTGCAGCACAGCAGATTCCTGCAGCTTCTTACACAGGCACAAAGAAGAGGCTTAGCCCATGCACTGTCAATTGGGTTGAGAACACAACTGCATACTACTTCATGTCAGCATGGACACCACAGAGTCCCAGAGTTGGGAAGGTAAGCATGACTTTTGTTGGTACCTCTGCCATATTGGAAAATTGAGGTTGGTAGAGGCAGTCACCAAAGCAGAGGCTTTGGTCCTAGCCATAGAGCTTAGCAGTTTAAAGGCTCATGTAGTCAGAAAAATACAAAGATATGTAGTAAAGATAGATTCAGACAAAAAATTATCTAAATGATCTACAGTTTGTTAAAAATAAATATGTAGTCTTGGAAGAGAAAAGAAAAAAGATAGAAAAAGTTCTTTAAAAGAAATAGAGTTATAAAAATTATAATAAACCATATAAAGATGGAAAATACACAATGAGTCAGGATTGTTTATATTATTGTGTTTTCTTTAAATTTTTGGCTGCTAAGAGTCCTTGTATTATGCAAACTTCTAGATTAAACCAATCTATATATTTTAAAAATGTCTGGGCTTCAAAATGGAAGTCAAAAATATGTTGCTTTGGAAAAGAGGTTCTACTTTTATTTCCACAAAAAAAAATAAGAGACTGTGGATTCATTATGGGTTAAGAAAAATCAGGTTTGATTGAGGGAGACTCCCTGAAAAATTTCCAATAGGAACAGATGGCCTGGATGATTCAATGTTTCAGAATGCCACTCTTGCAGTTTTTTTTTGTGTGAATTTTGCATCCAGAACAACTTCAAGACTGCTATCTGAGATTATCCATCCTCATAGACTACTATAGCCAAGACTTAACCATTATGCTAAATTCTCTTTGGGTCCCTCAAAGATTACTAGTACTCCCAATTAGCAGGAAACAATCTAGAAAACTATGCTCAAATTCCTAAAATATTGTTTATAAATTATTATTTTCATTTAAGGGGTGGGTTACATATCGTTATTGGTCATAGTCAATCTCTTTCTAAAAGAAGAAAGGGGGATATGATATAAAAATGTAAAGAAGGTAGATTATTAAAACTATCTTAAACTAAAAAACTACTGTTAATTTCAAAATATTTTACATTGGTATGGATTTTACATTGATGATATAAATTTAAGGTTAATTTTGTTATACTGTATGTATTTTCTATTCTTGTTTAAGGTATTATATTTATACAGCTCAATTCAAAATGTAATGTATAATTAAAAATACAAATCTGCAAAAATACAGTTAGCCATCTATGACAGTCAAACTTAAGGTTATGTTAGTTAGGTTTTCTAGACATACAGAGTTATATTTCAGATGAATAGATAATCTATAAATACTTCAAAGACCTACAGAATATGGCATTTAAAATGTTTCAATAATAAAATTCTTTTGAGGTGAGACATGTTTGTTCCTGGCAGCAGCAGGAACAAATCTACTCCCGAGAGGATGATGGGCACCAAAGACATTGCATGTTGAGTTTGCTTTCTTCTTGGCAAAACTGGCCTATTGAGCAAAAATTGCCCTTGCCTCAACTGCTGACTGTAAGTACTCTGTCCAATCTAGACAAGCAAGACACAAGGAAAAGTGACACTTAACTTTGCTGAGACAGGGTAGGAGAGTTCTTCAAATTTTCCTGCTTCTCAAAATGGTCTGTCAGATATTCTAGACCTTTAAAGCAAAGTTGGATGCCCCAAATGAAAAACCTTAGGTAACTGTCCAGGCAGCCAGCTGTTTTTCTTTTTAAATAATTTTTTATATCTTTCAGAAGTTGCTTGTTTGCATTTTCTGCTTACTCAGGTAATATTATTTCATTCTCAGGTCTTTCATGGAGTTGAATACTCAATAAGTATAGTTACAGATTTTCTTAGTTATAAAAACAAATAAATTAGATAAGAAACTTTTGACTCACCAAGATGGGATAATTAAACATTTTCTCTGATTTTGTCAAATACAAATAGACTAGATATTGTAACTATAATTTTTACTTGGTAACTGTTTTGTTATATGTAATTTTACTATGTTAAAGTTAAAACTTTTCTTTTTTTAATTAGACAAAAAAGGGGAAATGTTGTGGATTAATCTTTTTGTACACTGTAAAGATTTGTCACTTGAATTGGTTTAATAAGATGTGGATTGGCCTGTAGGAAGTATAGGTAGGCCAACCAAACTAAGGATGATGGGAAGGAGAAGGGTCAAGTCAGGAGTCACCAGCCAGATGCAGAGGGAGCCGAAGTTGAACATGCCGTGCCATGCTAATAAAGGTATCATCATATTGCATAAGGAATATGGGTTAAAATAAAATGTAATAGTTAACTAGTAACAAGCCTGAGTTATTGGCCTAGCATTTATAAGTAATATTAAGCCTCTGAGTCAATTATTTGGGAAATTGCTGCTGAGTATTTGGGAATAGGCAGACTGGAGAGAAACATCTGTTTACAGTCTGGGGCTAGGGAGATGACTTAGCTGGTAGTGTTTGCTGTGTAATCATGAGGATCCAATTTTGATTCCCCAACACCCACCAGAAAAGCCAGGTTCAGTAGTGCAGGATTGTAACTCCAGTGCTGGGGAGGTGGAAACTGACAAATGACTGAGGCTTTCTCCTCAGCCAGCCTGATGCCAAACCACAGGTGTTAGTGAGAGACCCTGCCTCAAAACAAAACAAAGAGAACCAGGGTGTACAGGTCCTGATGAATGCCACCTGAGGTTGATCTCTGACCTCCATGTGCACACAGGCCCAGGTGCATTTTTTCGTCATGTGCTCAGGCACACACACCTGCACATCCATGTGCAATCCCCAACAAATTCTTCAGAATATACATTTCTGAAATTGTGAAACAATATATTTTGTGTTTTATTGTATTCTTAGTTGTAGGTATGTGCACCACATGCATTCAGGAGCCTAAGGGGGTCAGGAGAGGGATTCGATCCTCTGGAACTGGAGTTGCAGGCAGTTGTAAGCTATCACAGTGTGCTGGGAATTGAACTGGACATTTTTCAGAATCAAAAAGTGTTTTAAACTACTGAGCCACCTTTGGGCCCCTATTTTGAAATTTTCATGTACAGTCTTCCCTCACAAATTCCTTGCTAATTTTTGCATCTATTAATATTCATTGTTGAAAATTTGGAAATTACAGGCAATGATGAAAGTAAAAATCACATATATCTATTTCTTTTACAAATTTTACTTGTATGTATAAATCAACACAAAATAACTATATAAACACATGTTTATAAAAGAATCACTTTGTGTATGTGTGTGTATTTGAGACAGGGTCTCACTATGCAGCTCTGGCTGTCTTGGAGCTCACAGGGATCCACCTGCCTTTGTCTTCCATGTGCTGACATTAAAGGTGTATGACAACATGCTCAGCAAAAATTTTGTATTTGAAAAATGAAACTTTGTCTCACATTTATCTGTCTGTCTGTCTGTCAGTCTGTCTATCTATCTATCTATCTATCTATCTA
>LOEQ01003765.1:90458-122174 GCA_001685075.1 Bramus lutescens
TGCCCTATCAACAGGCCAAAGCAGTTTCTTTATTCATTAATGGTAATCACAGCATATAGAAGGAAATCTCACATCACCTATGAATTCAGAATGTGCTTAAAGGGATGTCTAAGTGCATATACCCTACCGAATGCCATGAGACCCAGAAGTCCTATTCCATGTGAACTTTAAAGAACTTATTACAAATTGAAAATTAAAGAAAAGGTAGAAACCCATGAGTTGTCTTCAGAAAAGTGAATTTCTTTCAAGTACGAGAGCTTTAATTCTTTCATTTAGCATTGGGAAACTGAGAAGCAATGAAACCAAAACATATGAAACTTTCTCAAAATTTTGCTTACTTGGCACTGTTTGGGTAACTCATAGGACATTTTGCAAAAAATACCTTTAATTCATGTTTTAACTAATCTTACAAAACCCCTCATGAGGTTGGCAGAAAAAATATTACCTTCAAGATTTTATAGGCAAAGAATCTGAAATCCAGAGATGTAAAGTAATTTGCCTAAGCCTCCCCAGCTAGTAAGTCCTGAACTTTCTGGGCTGCTTCTGTGGGAATGTGAGCTGTCCATTATTGTGTATTGTCTCCAAATTTAAACACATTTCCCCCCATGTAGGAGTGAAGGAGGCACAGAAAACTAACGTGTGAAGGAAGAAAGGAGAGGCTAGGAGGAGAAGCTGTCCCCATGTTTGTGTTTGTTGCGTTTCCTTCCGCAGGTGACAGCTTTCTGGGAGATATGCTGACTGGCCCTGGAGCAGGTGGGTACTGTTTGGCTGAAGGGGAGGGAGCACCTAGGACTTTGAAAGTCCAGTTCTATGCATGAGACAGTCTGTTTATTGTTAGGACACTCCTCAAATTCCTCAAGTTCTCCATCTCCTCAAAAAGTTGTAATTTCAAAGAAAGTAAAAAGAAGCTTTTGATTTGAGAGATATAGGGGCCCCCAAATGAATCACATCAGAAATGCAAGTTTAATGTCTAAGTTATAGAAATGACACATCATAAAACAGTATAATGACCTGTTATTTACATGTGTGCCTGAAGAATTGGTTAAATAGATTGGGAGAGGGATCAACAATTTTAATCACTTTATGAAATACCCATGAGTACTCCTAAAGCTGAAGACTTTGTTTTTATGAATTAATGATATTTTTATGCTCTTTCATAGAATTCAGAGGTACAGGGACACCATAAGGTAATGCAGGGCTTGTTTCTGAAGTTACTTTCTGTCCATTTCGTCTTCTCGGCTCTCAGACCTCTATGCCCAGTCACACAGGCCATTTTTCCCTGTTTTTAATAATGAACCAGCTCCTCCCATCACAGTCAATTGGACATGACAATTACCTAACAAGAATACCTTTGCAGACAGACAGTACTTCAACTTTTCAAAACACACATTCCGGTTGCAGGGGCAGGAAGTCCCTTGACTTTTCCCCAGCCACTGCGCGGACTCCTATGAGCTCCAGATTTTGGGAGCAGCCCATGTCTTACTGAAGGATTTTAAATGACTTATTTCTTTAATAAAAGGAATAAGAATCCCTGTGACCAGTTAGCGTTAGTGTTCTGTGAGTTAGGCACGCACTAAATACATGCCGTGGTGCAGAAACAGATTTTCAGGTCTTGTTTGTGCTTTCTCTCGACTTTATGGCTTCCACAACCTTCCTCAAAATTTGGGAGACCCCAGTTGTTTAAGGTACATTAAGGTCAGGTTGTCACAGAGGCAGGACTGACAGCTTGGGGGCCAATAATGGATGGAAAGGGAATATTAAGATGAAATAAAAAAATGAGGCCAAGAAAATCCTAATCCACAGAAATGGAGTTACAGGGGGAGCTTAGTATATGCTATTATTATTTCATCAATATGTCTCCCAGGCTGTTGGGGGTTATTTGGCTTGGCTGGTGGATATTTGGGGTTACACTTCTGAGGGTACATTAAGAAATTTATTTTTGGTAGTTTTCCAATTTCAAATGCTAGGTGGCTGATCATCAGTCACCGGGAAGACTATGTTACCCGATTGGTCTTGGAAATTTAATTCCTGAGCATCGAAAGTCAAGGACACAGCCCTGAATTTCTGGGAACTACCACCAGGTGGTTAGGGGAGGTACTCAATGCTACTGTTGCCTTCTTGGTATATAAAGATGCTCTTACTGCATAGTTACAAAGAAAGTAAGAGGGCAGGATGAATTTACTGGAGGATGTGTATCTTTAAAGTTATTCCTTATTATGGGATTATCTTAATTTTATGCCACTATGACCTTCAAAGTGAAGGTTACAGAGTTGGAACACTCTGAATCATAATGCACTTTCAAATTTATCTAAGATGTCACTATTAAAATTTAGTCCTTTTTTGAACAGAAAACTGCTTTGGATATTAACAAAATATGGAAGATAAGGTTAGAAAAGTCATGCATACTTTTTTCCATTCAGGGAGAAATCTCTATTAATACATTAATTAAAAAGTTTTTTTAATGTTTTGAAGTATGTAAAATTTTCTTAAAACTTGAAGACAAATATATAGCGTGTCATAAAAATTTAACTTATTTTGAAAGGTTTAAAGTAGAAAGGACAAAACTCCCTTTCTAAATTCAAGCTCTTGGGTCTTGGATGATTATTATGTAAATAAGAGTTCTGCGCATGCAAGGACCGCAATTGCTGATTGTCTGCTAAAGGAGAAATTCAGACATGATTAGCAGTGGGGTAGTACAGAGACTGTGTATACTGTGCACAAAGGGATAATTCAGGCCCTCGGTGGGATTGCCGAAGAGTTCTCATGCTGCTTTGAATGGCATAGAACTGAAAATACATAAATTGTGCTCTCCTGGAGCTTTCCACTGAAGATTTCGAAACCTGTTGAACAGAAGTCACCGAAGCTACAGAAAGTGGAACTTGAGTTGGCTGGAAATTCTGTGATATTTTTTGCCTTTCCAGGTTTCTATTTCCCAAAGGCAGTATGATAGTTACATTTCATTTTGCTGTAGGTTACAAATGATTCTACTTTTATCCGCTTTTTATCTTTTGGGTGTTTTGAGACAGAGTCTCTGACAGCAAAATGGTCTGAAACTCACTGCGTGGCTGAGATTGGCCCTGAACATGCTCCTGCCTCCATCTCTAGAACACTGAGGTTTTAAAGCATACTTCTGCCACCAGGCCCACTGGCTGATGCTTTACTTTTGAATACAAAATTTTAAAGCAAGCAAAACAACTTTTATCATACTGTGGCTTTATAAACATTCTGTTGATCACATATTTTAAATATATGAACGGAAGAAGAAGAAATACAGTGAACTCAGTGTCATCAAACTCTTGCAAAGGAAACTCGTTCTAGCATGATCCCTGAAGGCGGGTCATCTTTGTATCTCCAGCTTCCTAATTGATTTCCCTAATTCATATTCAGTCGCTCATGCTTTCTTAATCTTTGATTATCATCTAACTTATTGTTCTTTCCACCTGTCTTTCTTATTGGCTAGTTTTTATGGAAATGGCTCGGGTCATAAGTTTTCTGAGTCTTTGACAGATAATTATTTTGTTCAGTTTTGCAGTTGGATTGGGAAGCAAAGCAAGTTCTTCACAGACTTCTATAGGAACGACTTCCTTGTTTCATAGTACTCAGAGAATTTAAATTGTCTTCTGGGTTAATTTTGCTTTACTGTTTAAAATTTTTCTCTTCATGTTTTTTTTTCAGTTTTAAAAATGTCATTTTTTCCCCTCTGCCTCTTAATTGCTTGTAAAGTGAACACAGCATTTCTACATTCTCTTCATATTTTTCAGTGAGGATACTAGATTTTACTAATGAGGAAATAACCAGAAGGTTAAAAGGGTTTGATCGAAAATAGCCATTCTGATTTTTTTTTTTTTTGCTATCAAGAAGAAAATTGTCATGAAGGAAGCACATTTGAAAATTTCTCTGAAACCACCCTGACTTTGGCTTGCATGTGGCCACATCTTCCTGGAAGCTCACACTTTAATGGTGACAGGCATTGATGCTTCTGTGTGGGAGGAAGGCCTTGGAGTTTAGTAGTGGCTGCCTTTGCTGTATATGATTACTCTGTATGGCTTTCTTACCTACACTGATTCGAGCTTCGTTTATTGTAAAATGACTCCTCTTTAAGACTTTAAATGTAGATATTCATAAAGTAATAAACTCCAGACAGCCACCAAATGTTTATTGAGATTGTTGTAAAGATTACTACTATCCATTTGATTGAGACATATAACCAATGGAATTACAGGTATGGAGCTGTTTGGGAGAGTAATATAGCCTATGAAACACATGTGTCATTCTGCAAAGTTGGAAGGTTAATTACTATTCTGAAACTGGAGCTTGAAGAGAAGACAATGGGACCCTGTAAGCACTATTTTAGATTCTTAATCGTTTAACAGAACATTGCATGGGGCTCTCTTTCTGTCTTAGAGTGGCAGGATCCTCAAGCTGGGGAAGTCGCTGCTAAGTGTTGCACACTCCCAAGTTTGAAGCAAAGAACATTTCTCTTCTCATCTAAGAAGAGAATCTAGCAGATATTTTTCAGGAAAGAGAGTGAAAAACCAGTTTTTCCTTTTAACTCAGCATGAATGAGATAACAATATATGCTTAAATTATATTTATATTTTCTCATCTATCTTTCTATCTTAAATATATTATAATATGTATTTATATATGAAACAATTTGTTTGGGTGGAGGATGCAGTTTAGTGGCCCAGCACATGTACACAGTTGCACAATCATCACGATTTTTGCAGAACATTTTTATCACCTCCCACAAAGAAACTCATTGCCATCTCGCCTTAACCCATCACCTCCTTAATTCTACACAACCTCTTGTTATAGTTCGTCTTCTGCTTTGCTTGATTTTTTTCCCATAGACATTTCTTTAGAATGTAGTTGTCCAGTATGATCAGTTTATGTGTTCCTGTTTATGACAATTGTGTGAGACGATCCTCGTGTGAGGATCATCTATAAGAGAGTTATTGGTCACATGCTGTGATATTTGCTGTTGCCTGGCAACAGTGGCTTTCCCTCTGGGGTTTGAGAAGGTGTCTGTATTCTGTATTTTTGGTGAGCAGAACCTTTGTGCTTGAGTGCTGCTTGCTGGAGACTACAGTCCCAGAACAAAGCACCGCCTTAGAAACCGAGGAAGAATCAAAGATAGCTAACTTGAGGGTAGATTGCCAACTCGTGTGTGTGTGTGTGTGTGTGTGTGTGTGTGTGTGTGCGTGCACACACTACACAGGTCCCAAAGAACTACAAAGCCACCATGAAATAAAAGTCTCAATCCGCATTATATGAGCATTCAAAGAAACAATGCTGTCCTTGTCGTCCTTCTCCCTCCCATCACCTCCTGCTGAAGCTTTGTAGGACCCTGAACCAGAAGCTGTATCAGGTAAGGAGAGGACATCAAACAGAGAAACAAAATCCCATTTTCCAATTTGTGGTGCTCCACTTGCAAGGTATGCATGGACTGGAGTAGGGAAGCAAGTTTTAGTTTAGATCGGATTAGATAGATTCTTTTAAAGAACTTAGAAAGTTTATTCTCTTCTCTCCAAATGACACATATGGGACTTGGTGTATGTTGGAGGGAGATGTGGAGATCTCGGTGTGATGCTCTTGCCCCCCCCCAATTTTCCATATCTCCTTTTGTGGTCCTTTGATGAAATCTTCCAAAGACTGGGGAGTTGAGCAAGGTACCTCCAGTTATTCTAAGCTCAGAATCCAATATTGAAATGTGTTTACTATGGGAACATGCTTGAGAAATGGGAGACTTTGTCCTCTGTCTGGTAGAAATCAGTTTGTGCATGTTTAATTTTTTATATTTGGTGCTGGGTTTCAGGAAGGATGCTGCGTGTTGGTCCTTAATCATGACTTCATGAGGCCTGAATGCACTGGGATGCAGAAGCTTCCCTTGGCTGTGTCCCCTGGCTTCATCTGGCAGCTCCCTATCCATGAACAAACAGACTTGACTGTCCCAGGGGGACAAGGTTTTGGGAATTATTAGTCTGGAAGGTGGGCAGGGGTGTGGAAGACATTGACAAGAGTGGGAGACAGGGAGAGAAGTGATTTGGGTGAGTGGTTTCCCCTGAGTGGAGGAGGGGAGGTGTGATCTAGCTGAGAGAAGATCTATCATTCAAATGGGGTGTGGTTTAAGAAATCCATTCCATCCTGTACTGCCTGGTGGGGAGCCACTGGTCTGGGGTCTGGGTTTCCAGAAGTTTCCCTGGATGGTGTGGTTCCATGCAGTGGGAATCAGCTCCAGACTGTGTCTCAGATATTGGGTACCTTTGGGATCTGATATATAGGCTCTGGGCTGCTGGAATCTAGACTTAGGAGAGTAATCTGAATAGTCGGGGGAACAGAAGCAAAGTGTTTAGGAACTGGCCAGTGTCTAGGGGAGCTTAGCCTTCTATAGGTGGTGTCCAGAAAAGGGGCCAAAGGAATCTTGGATCTGGAACATATCTGAGGCTCCTGGGAGTTTACACCTGTGGTTTCATGAACCAGAATTCAACGAGTTGGGACTTCGGACTCTGGGATCCAGTGATGAGAGTTTGAGAGTGGCGTTTGAAATGTAGTCTCAGCAGTCAATCTGGAAAGATATGGAACCTGAAACCAAGGTAATGAAAGGTTTGCAGTAAGCGATCTGGGGTCCAGTTATCCAGTGCCAAGAACACGGGATCTTGGCATTGCTCTGTGGTACCCTGTTGCTGAGAAGTCTTGACTTTAGAACCTAGTGGTTGGATTATGAGGCAGGAGACAGGGGACTCACCAGCAGGTTTGGGACTTTTGGGTAAAGGGTGACTTGAGGACACTGGGTCTGAAGCTTGAAAGATCTGAGGTCTAGGGTCTTTCGTACATGAATGTGTGCCCCCATACTTGAAGCACTGGGATCATTTGGTGTTGTATAGGGAGGCCCAGCACCCAATGGGTGGGAAAAACAGGACGTGACTTTGGAGTACAGATGAGAAGGGTCAAGGGGCTTGGGGATAAGAGTTCATGGCCAGGGTGTAGGTTATTTCGCCTTTCAAGGGTCAGACTGATGATGTGTGGGGCATAGTAGTTGGAGTCCTGGAGTTTGGTTGTAAAGTCAAGGATCCAGTACTAGGGTCCAGTAGCTGAAGTTTGGGGTCCAATTTTACAATGATCAGGACACAGGGAAAAATATCTGAGATTTGGGTACATACAGGAATTTAGCATCTTGGAATGCAGGATTAGGTCGGGCCATTAGTTCCCAGTGGTTGAGGATGTTAGTGTGGGGGATACCATGATGAAAATGAGGGAATCTTGGGGAGATAGGTTCCCAGTCCCTCATCTGGATGTGCTCCTAGGGCCTGTTTCATGTTCTTGTAGATCCCTTAGGAGAAGCTCACAACTGGAATGACCTTCATGAAATTGGGGGCAATGCTCCATACACCTTCTTGGGATAAGATGTGTTGAAGCAGACCCACCATGGAGACCTGCAGGCCACCCCACTACTGGACTCTTGGGCCTGCATTTGGGTCTAGACCAATGCTAGGGGGTGCTGAAGATGGTGCCCCAGGCC
This sequence comes from Bramus lutescens, assembly GCA_001685075.1. Classification (NCBI taxonomy): domain Eukaryota; kingdom Metazoa; phylum Chordata; class Mammalia; order Rodentia; family Cricetidae; genus Bramus; species Bramus lutescens. The sequence goes on from LOEQ01003765.1 coordinate 97,981, forward strand.
AGAAGCATGAGAATGCCTGGGTTTGCTTCTTCATGGTTGTACAGCTGAAGCCAGGGATTCTCCAGGGTCTAGAAGGGAAAGGAACAGGTGGGTTCAGAGTTGCAGATGGAAAGAACCTGCTGTCAAAGACCTGCTGCCAGTTCTGTATATCAGAGTTGCTGGTACCAGATTAGATGATGTGGCTTTTCTTCCTCACCGGGTCAATGCTTGAACTGGATACTTTTACAACAGAAAATAATGCTGTTCTAGTCCCGAAATAATGACAATGACTCATGGACTATTTTTGAGTCCTTTTTACTATGGGTCATAGGAGATAGCGGAATGAAACTGTATAGTTTCCTGTCATAAGGTGATGGTGTAGTCAGAGCATAGAAGCTAAATCCTCAACTAGTCATTCATAATTTTTGTGCAAGCCTGTGGCTTGGAGGGGCGTCCAAGGTTGTCAATGACTCTGAGGATTGCATAATTTACCCTGTGCGATTAGTGGTCAGCACTGTCTTAGGAGATCTCAGATCTTTTGATAACAGTACTAGGTAAAAAAAAAAATCTAGTCAATGAAATGTCTCCTAAGCCAGCAACATATATAGAAGTAATCTTCCTATTTCATGGAGGAATGCTAACACTTGAGCTAACAAAAGTGGATTTTGAGGTTAGTGTACTCCTAGACACAGCATTGCAGCACTGGCTTAGTTCCTGAGAACCCAGGTCCCAGGGTCCTGTGTTTGGTCATGTCAGGACCAAAATCAGGGAAAAGCTTGTGGGCTAAAAAGCTTGGCATTACATCTTAGAGACCCAGAGCACGGAGACCCTTTACACAAACAGAACAAATCCCTTTCAGTGCTTTTAGACCCTAACAAACATGGTGATGTGTAAAACCACACTCCCCCCCCACCACATGGCCAGCCCCCACCCTGCGAACCCCCGAACTCTTTTCAGCATTTCTTAGATCTGCACCATTGAACAATCCGAGTTCATTGTAACAAATACAATCTCATTGAACTGAATTCTGAAGAGACTTTATAGTTGAGGAAGAAAGAGGACTGATCTTGTATTCTCTTTAGTTTAAACAAGGGACAGAACTCAGCAAATGAGAACCGGGGGAGAGCTGAGCTCACTGGAATGGGTGGGGAGGGACAGAGCAGAGAAAACTCGATAGGCTTTTTTTTGGTAAGTAATCAATTTCCAGGTGTCCTAGGGACAAAAGAACAATGTTAATGACAGTGCTTCAGCCTGAGACTGTTAGATGTCATGGGTGCAATTTCATTTCCCCATCACGATGTGATCTGTTTGATTTAAATTCTTTCCTATGAAAGTTAGGGCTTGAAGTCAGGACCATAGGACTTAAAAAGTGGGAACAAAAATGCCCTCTGGTAGCTCTTTGCACAACTAATAAAGATGAGAGTAATCTCAGTATGTACGGTTTGCATTAGCTCGCTGCCCATCGTGCTCTGATCAACCTGCACTATGGGCCAGGCACGCGCACAGTTCTTGGTAACACTATGATGATATAAGGCACTTTCATTACTCACCCCATTCCTTCAGTTGTATCCAGGGTAAAAATAATAAGCCATAAGCTTCCCTGCCGCTTAACCTAATAACAAATCATTCCCAATTCCAAGCCCGATGTCGATTATTCAAAGCAAATTAGGATCAGGCAGACAGATTTCTTCTTCTCTGGGACAGCTGACCTCCCTCCCCTGAAGCTGTCGACCCATGTGCAAATGTTACACTTAGGATCTCACTCTTGATTTTGGGGAGCAACAAATCCCTAACAACTTAACAAGCCAAACACAGAGTTAGCTTTGCAATGCTTCAGCACGCAAATTAGCTACACAAATAAGAAGGATTAAAAAAAAATCATGAAAATACCACTTATCATCAGTCTCCCATTCAGAAATAATGAAAGGAGATGGTTTATACAAATTTAGTAATAAGACATGACATAAATGTAAATATAACACATTATGACCTTTCTTCTGAAGAACAATACGCATTTGTTCATTATTCAGAGCCTCTTTGTTTACAATGAATGTGGCGATGAATCGAAGTTATGACATCAATTAAATCACAAGTTTATATTATTTTCAAACAGAGAAAATGCAGATATCTTAAGGTAGGTAGGAAAAATGATGAGCTACTGTCTATTCTTGGTCTCTAAATGAGTTATACATATTCAAAAAAGGAACATTAAAGATGCTGTACAAAGCCAGGGTTGTATATCACTTCCCCCCGAACAAAGATAACATTTGTAGGATCCCATTAGCAATAAATCTTTTAGATTTTTTTCACTTAAATTCTTATGATCCCAATGGGAAGAATAGATAATCAGTAAACAGAACTCTGGAATCTGTCAGGAATTTCCTCGAATTAGAGCTGAAGAAAATTGACAAAGGGATGGAGAAAAATAAAATCTCCAGGATGCTGATGAATGCATTAGAAGTTTTCTTTAAATGCACCACTGAAATGGAAACAAAAGTATTTACTTTGTCACATTTAAAAAACACAGAAATTGTAAATATACAATTGCCAGTGGTATAAAGTAAATATCCTTGGATGAAAAACAGTTACCGACCACAGCATAATTTCAAAGAACATTGAGCTTTATTATGTTTTAAAAGTATCACATAATTAAAATATGAAGAGTTTGGGGTTCTGTATTTTTCCTTTTAGTGATTTTAATAGTGGAATAAAAGGTATATAGAGAGTTGTTTGAATAAATTCTTTGTTGTCTTAACACAACTGGTGGTTATGTCAGAAAAGAAAAACAAAAAGGTAATGGGGGACGGAACATTCTGGAATATTGTATGTAAAAAAAGCATCATTATACTACGGTTACAGGAAGTCATGGTCAACCTTGACCACAGTTCCTCAGTATCTAGCACTGAAGGACATTTTTACGGAATCCCGGGGGATGAAATGCTGGAGGAAACCCAATTTCTTTCCTTTGCTCGTGAAAGAAAGGGGCTCAGAAAATTAGACTATACCATTCCATCATATCTTGAGATAAGGGTCATTTCCCTAAGATCTGGGTAGCACATCATTTCCTCTCTCTGTAAAGTGCAGTGGCCCTGGACTTGAAGCGGGTGCCACCTTAGCCCCCTGGGTCATTTGGAAACCATCTGAACGGGGGGGGGCAACGTCAGGAGGAATGCTGCAAGTGGCTACAGCGAAGGACCTTCTCCCACATCAATGTGTCACGATCCCTTACAGTGACTCCACCAGGAGACAACAAAGCCTCTTAAAGCTAAAATTAAAAATTACCAACAATAATGGAAAAAGGGATGATTTAACCCTAAATACAAAGTTTAGAGTAATCAAGAGTTTTCTGAAACAAAATTTGTTACAATAAAAATTATCCAAATGAATTTTTAGAACATAGGGTTAACCAAATCATAAGGTTGAAGGATGTTTCTAGCATAATTTGAGAGCATCAGATTCTGCACTTGGTACTCACCTTTAAGAACAAACTCACACATAAATATTTGTAAAAAATATTCTGCAGAATAACCAAGTCTTAAAATGTGGTTTTAAAATTTGTCTCTTTTGAAGTTCATCATCTTTTATTTTCCTTATTATTTCAATTTTCTGACTTTGAGAGAGGGTGCCTTTGCTGATGACTTGGGTAGGTCTTCAGTCCCAACTTGACTAATTCATGAAGCTTGCATTTTGAAATGGCTCTTTAGCTTTAAATTTTGATTTTCTATTTGCACAGGAAGTTTCAGGCTTCAGACTAACAGGGTACTAATTGATCAAGATGTTGGTTCCATGACTCAGAGAAATACCCATGTTCACTGAAGAGAGGAAACGGAATTGCTACTCATTTTGAAAGTGGCCTATCCACAGATGAAGACTTTTATGTTATCACAGCTTTTAATTTCCTATGGTTCCATCCTTAATGGATGAGACTCACAAAACAAACATTCAGATAAAAGTAAGACACCCATGTTAATATGATAATCTTTAGAAACAGAGAAAATAGTGGTGTTAATAATAGCTAAATAGCTAATATTCATTAGGTATTTATTGTTTTAAATTGTGTGTATGTGTGATGTCTGTGTATTGGGTATGTGCATATGAATGCAGGTGCCTGCAGAAGATAGAAGAAGGCACCAGATCCCCCTAAGGTAGAGTTACATCTTGATTGTACTCAGTTGTCTGCAAGTACACACTCTTAACTACAGCGCCATCTCTCTAGCTCCATAGATAGCTAATATTTTTGAAGGTTAATTCTGTCCTGTAGACTTAGGATATATGGATTTATATCTCAAAATTCCAACTGACCTATATAAGAGGGACAAATTGGCTTCAATTATTTTTTTGTTATTAAAGCCCTTAAATTCCTTCACTGTAAATCTTTTCTTCTGTGCGTTCAGCATACAAATTTATATTGATGCTCCATATCTGTCAGATACTATGCTTGGCTCAGGGGAGATGATAGATCATGCCTCACTGTCATCAATGAACTGAGGATCTAGGAGAGATGTCCCAAGAACAGTTCAGAATGGTCTTAGAAAAATACAGCACAAATGATTCTGATCCATTCTCCAGGGCCAGACACAGCACTTGATGCTTTACATAAATATTTCAATTGAGCTTTAACATCCTAAAAGATGGCTGCGGTTGCACTCCCGCCCAAGTCTTTCCGAGAGCGTGGTGTATACCAACAGTATTCTACTACCCTTCCATAGTAGGTGCAGATCAGTTTATAACCAGCGACCATGAGAACATCCTGTATGGATCCCACAGAGCAATATAGGGAAACCTTTTTAGAGGTGCCATCATCTGGAATAGAAGCTTGGGCAAGAGCATGGCCTCTTGGCAAGGCAGAGTGCACAGGGATGAAGTGGATGGCAAGGCTAGATTCAAGAAATCACTGTTTCCTTCAGCATGGCAAGCGTAGCTCCAATAGAGCACATTTTGCCCTACAGTATCTAGAATATAACAGGGTACTTTCATTTACACTCATGTTTAGTGTGCCTAACAACAGAAAATTCCAGATGAAGTCTCATGTCTAATCATTGTTCCAGTTTTGTGTAGAAGATTTCAAAAGCTCAATGCCTCAGGCAGTGTATGTAAGAGGGCTGGTTACTCTTCCCCGCGGCTTGAGATTCCTTCCACAATGTATATTTACCAAGAAATGTCACATGGGACTTTGCATTTATATAATGCTTTTTAGGGCAACGAAAACCCAATAAAATCAGTCAGCTTATTTAATGTTCAAAGTGTTTAATAAGGCTTTTTTTTTGAATGAACCATTTAAATGAGTTTTTTTTCTTTTTTCATTAATTAACTCACCAGAACACCAAATACGTATCAGATAAATGAGTTGATAGAGTCCTTGGTTTAGTGGAAAATGTAATACAAAAAGCGCTAATTAGGCAGCCAAGAGCTCCAGATAATTAAATAGTGATTAATAGATTTTCGTGTGACCAAAATTAAAAGTAACTAATTGGTGGGAAAAAATATTTAAAATCGCATGTGTAGCGCATACACGTTGAACACGATTTTGAGGGCTACAAAGATGGTTTTGATTTTGTTAACAGTGAAGGTTTTGGTTTCTTTTGCTCATTTTGCCCTCTTGTGACATTTTGTGTCAAAGTGTTCCCATGTTAATAGTAGAATATAATGGAAGTTTATGCAATTAAATACAGCAAGAGAGTTTATAGAGCATTTATCATTGGATATGGGTCATATACTGTGAATTTCAGAATATAAAAGGGAATTCCATTTGTAGCCCACTCTTGCCTGAAGCTTACCTAATGAAATCTTTTTCACTCAGAGAATTAACAGTGTATCCAGCTGAAAAGTGTTTAGCATTCTCTGTGCATACTGAGCATGCCAAAGTAGAAGAAAACCTTGCATACTTACAGGGGATTTTTGTTGCTTTTCCTTCAGCCTAAATTAGTCAGCCCTTGTTCATTTAGTGCATTTGAAAGGCGCTGAACTTTTAAAATTCTGAACTGTCGGCCCCCATCATTTCGTCTGACAGCTGACACTTTGAGAGTGGGGAACACACAAATTGCGGGTGTGGAGGGAAACGCTGTTAAGAAATGCGATTGTTTTTCCCAATGGAAAGAAGTACCTCAAACAACTATCTGCAGATCCAGTGGGTTTGTTAGGATGCAAAGTGCATGCTTGGCTATCATTGTTTTTGTTTACTACCTGCAGAGCGTAAAATTGCTGATAAAAATCCGAAGAAGCATAAGCCAAGTTTCAGCAAGAACCACATTTTCCTTGCCCCTCAGCATCCCATTTCCAGGTAATAAACACCGAGGCTTTCATCATTAAGGCATGGATGAAATAGTGCTGTCCCATCCCTGAGGTCCTTGCAAGATGTTTATATTTATGGGAAACAGAAGTTCTGAAACATTTGCTTTATATTATTATTATTATTCTCTGTGATTTGTTAGCAGTAGAGGGAACTAGTGATAAATAGCTCTGAGATTTTGTGATTTCATTTATGAATATCCACGATGGTTTTGGAAGCCATTTTCTTTTTACTTTCTACTGCAAAACTTCTGAGGCCAGTGCTGGCCAGCAGATTGGAATGGCCTCAGCAAATGCTTCAGATCTGTGCTCCTGACCAAATGATAGAGCACAGCACCTTGTACTTTACTGGTACCTTCCTTGTAATACTACTCAGTATTAATTAATTAGTCAACCAGATGATTGCTCCCCTTTAGTTTTATTGCAAATACTACAATATTTGGAGAAGTAATTTGAGAAATGGGTTTTGCCTACCATGACATATACTCCATAATATTGGACCTGTTAAATAAATCTGTTTTAAGTGTTGTTAGGAAACCCAGCAACTCTTGTTGATTAGTTCATTAAACCACAGCAAGAAGCCCAACACACTGAAATAGTCCCGGCCCAAATAACTAACCAGAAAGACTAGAGTCTGAAGATTCAATTATGAACAGAGCACAGAAGAATGCAAGGCTTTAGAGTCAGGGGGAGCTCGCTTCTCCTTTTACACAGACCTTTTAGTTTTCAGTGGTAGGAAAAGGAAATTATTTTCAATACTGTTTCTCGCTGATGAACTTTGACGGAGATGACTTACTTAGCTGTCTAGACAGGAAACATATACACATGTACATGAAAACATTAAGAAGCTCATTGCCACAAAGGCCTTAAACAATGATAACATTACACGCACATGCTTGTACACGTGTATATACAAAAGATGGTGGATCATGAAGGGCTTCAAGTGAGTGTCTGAAAAGTTCATTTTAGTGTTATATTTACACACAGTCTTTCAGTGCCCCAGAATATCCATCTGGGACATCTGTGTAGAAAAAATACTTCTCTAAATAAACAAACAAATAAACAAACCAAAAATGTATGAGACGTAGGAAATGTGCATGCACATTTTGGAAATGTGACCTGTGAAGCTTAGGTGAGAAGACGTGTACAATCGATTTCCACCATGGGAAATGAAAGCTTTTCCGGGAGAAATCACTCCCTTGCCTTCCCCTTCCATTTCTCTGATCTCCTCTCCTCCAGCCCTTCCTCAAACGGAGTTTAACTCTGAGCCCCTGTCCTAGGGTTTGCGTACACACCTTCTCCAGACCTGGGGTCAGAAGTTAACAGTCAATGTCTCTTCAGGCGGGGAGACATAATTCCCGAGACGGTCACAGCAAATAGCCAGTTTCCCAGGTGAGTCAAACCCTCCAGATTATTTTCTGCATGAGATTTTTTTTTTCCCCTCATGCCCAGAAACAGGCTGTCAGGTGGGCCTGCTGCTTCCTTCCAAAGGAGGAGTGGGAACCTAAAGTGAGCCGTTGAGCTCCGTAAGCGCCAGCACAGGTAAGTTCCGGCCTCAGAGGCAGTTACAGGGCTTTTCAGAAGTTGAACTCAGGCATCTTCCACAGAGCCCGAATCCACTGCACACTTAATCTCTAAATCAACGTTTCCATGGACGTTATATATGACAGCATATTTAGACTGGGAAGCAAAGGCTTGAGTGCTCAGAACCGATTTAAAAGAGAGCATGAATGTCTTTATGTGAGGCTGGGTTTTCAAGTATTATCTGGGGCAAAAGTTTTCTTTTCTTTTTTTTTTTTTCCAAATCTTAAATTACCTGTCACTCCATTGCAGGGAGCAATTTCAGAACCTTGGCTTTGCTCTCTGAGTCTCTCCACATAACGTCAGAGGCCCTGAAAAGGGCACTTTGAAAGATATATTGCAAATTGTTATGCAATTCCCTATTCGTCTGGCCAGTAGAATTAGGAATTTGGGAGGGTTTTTATGTGGGGTAGGGGAAAGAGAGGGTAGAGAATTGACATGAAAATTTATTTTTAAGATACTAAAACCTGGGCCATTTTTATTGTGTAGCCATGGAATGCTGGATAAAATAATTTAAAAGAAGGTACTAGAGAGACCAAACTGATGACTATTAGGCTCCAGAAGAGCCTTTTCAAGACTGCTTAAACAGGAGAGGTCATTGTCGATTGCAGATTCTTTCCAGTTTCACTAAAGCCCCAGGAAGAAGGAGGAAGCCTTCACCAAATGGCCAGTGGAGCTGTTTTGACTGGTATATGGCTTGTGAACAGACTGATTTTTTTTTTTTAACCTGGTGATCTCTCTGAACCCTGACTGGTGTCAAATGGCTATCTTGTCTATTGCTTCTTGGGCAGTGGTTCCTGTGTTTACAAGCCTGGTTCTGACACACCTGTATTCATGTCCCAACTCTGTGGTTGAAAGCTGTGAGCCATGGAAGGTTTAACAAATCTCTTCAGGACTTGATCTCATTGACTTAGTACATTTAACTATGAGATCTATCTCTTGTACAAAATCACACCACATATGGGAAATGCTCAGGATGGATTTTGGCAATTAGTATATATTTAATATAGCTTAACTAATTAGTTAACTGAAGTAACTGAGAAAGGACAGCTGATATAATCACGCTAATCAGAATACATAAAACTTGGAACAAGGCAGTCCCGAAAACTGAGTTGTACTCACCCAGGTGGGAGAGAGAGAGAGAGAGAGAGAGAGAGAGAGTCTGTCTGTCTGTCTCTCTGTCTCTTTCTCTCTCTCACACACACACACAGACACAAAAATCCCACAGAGAAGTAAGATCCTAAACGTTTTACATTCTTTGAGGACTAGTTCTCATAGTAGCCAAAGATGCTAGGCTACACAAATCACCAAGGCAGAGAAGCAACCAATAGCCCTCCCTACCCAGCAGTAAAGCCTATGAACCGCAACAATGACCAGAAGAGAAAGGTAGCTCCGATGTTGCAAGGAAGATATTTATATCTTGGGGGTTAACCAACAACTGCATAATTAGACTTAAGGCCTGCTCAATAGGAGGGAATTCCTTCCTGGTACTGTAAAACTTGCCTGCTACCTATGGCTAGTGTGGCTATCAACCCTAGAGGAAAACCTTCTGCTGCCACTTCCCAACACTGGTATAATTTCTAAGTCTCCTCTGAAAACTTAACCCTCCTACCTACGGAGAAGCACATCTCTCACTCCTTGTCAAAGTCGCTTCCTTTCACAGTAGGTGGAGACTGTCACAAAAATCTGCAATTGGTTAAAATGCAGAGAACTACTGACCGTGGCATGCACAGCCTTAATTGATACATCTATAATACAGCCCTTATACCCAAGGCTCAGGAAACTCCATGGAAGAGGGGCATGGTGGAAAGATTTTGAGAGTCAGAAAGTCAGGATGTCTGCTCTGATACAGTGGCCTCTATATACAACAGAAGAGCTACACCCATGAGATCTCAAAATATGGTCACCTAGACAAGGCCTGTGCAATGAAATACCACTTGACATACCAACATGAGTGGTGGGAATCTTACAAGGTCTCACTGTTAGATGAAGAGTTACAAGCAATTAATGGCTGTTAAGAGAGGGAGAATCAGGGCCTGGAGGGATGGCTCAGAGGTTAAGAGCATTGGCTTCTTGAGTTCAATTTCCAGCAAATACATGGAGGCTCACAATCATCTGTAACAAGATCTGTAATACCCTCTTTTGGCATATAGGCATACATGCTAGCAGCATATTACATATTGCATGTGTAATAAATAAATCTTTAAAAAAGAAGAGAGAGGAGAATTAATCTTCTCTATCCACAAACTTCCTGATAGGGTATCTAATTTTAAGTGGTCAATCCTAAACACCCCTATATATGACCAACACTAAAAGCTTTCAACAACATAGGTGTATGTATGTGTGTTAATGTGTGTGTGTGTAAATAATAAAGAAGGAGTGAAGTTGAGGAGTTAGAAGAGACACAAGAGGAGTTGGAAGGGAGAAACTAGAGTGGAAATGATATAAATATTGTACTCATGTATTCAATTCACGAAAAGAGGCAAAATCAAAATAAATAAATATTTTCCAGAATTGATGCTGTAGCCAGGCATAGTGAACTTTTAACTGAACACTTGGGAGGTAGGGCAGGAGCATCTCTGCAAGTTTGAGAATAACCTGTCTACAGTTCCAGGTCAAATAGAATTACATAGTTAGGGTTTACCACGAAACAAACAAACAAAAACAAACAAGCAAAAAAAAAGAAACCCAAAATAACAACAACAGAAAACCTCCAAGGTAAAATAAAAAATGAATAAGAGGAAGAAAGGAATAAAGGATTGTATTGTTACTGAAAAACAATAAATGTAAATTATTGAATATCCACGGACAAGAGTCTTGTCCATTGAGCATTCCTCTTATGTGAGCATCCATTGCAATCTCATTAATTTTAGACAGAATTAATAAGGCTTCAGGGAGACTAACAAATGACTCAGTTGTGACAATGAAACTTTGGGCATTGAATGAATGGGGAGGATGTGCTGTCTCCCTTTGATTCTAAGCCTACGGCGGAAAGTCTTCTGTATCAAAAACACATGGCTTAACCTTTCTGCATCGGAGCCAGCAACATTGATGGAGTTTTATGTAAAGAGATAAAAATCTTTGCATGGACTGTCACAAGCTGTTTGGGTGAACAGTGCTGTTGCAAACCCACTGTTGATATTCCTAAGTGGGCTGCAATGAGAAACACCTGTAAGGCGGGCAGGTTTGGGCACAGTGAAAATCATCAAGAGATCCAGTTCAAAATATAATGAAAATGAGAGGGGGGGGGAATAAGGAGAGACAGGGAGACAGGGAGACACAGAGAGAGATAGAGACAGAGACACAGAGAGAGACATAGAAGACACGCACAGAGATGGAAAATGAGAAGGTAAGAACAAATATGAGTGAGTTCAATAAAGAAGAAAGCATCATGAACCAGGAGCCCAGAAATAGGTCTAACTTCTTTTGGAAGCATGAGAGATTTCAGAGGGAGGAGAATGTAGTCTGCCTGTGGTACTCAAGAAGTTCATCTCAATGTTCCTGAAAGCACTCATAATTCATATTACCTACCTCAATTATTCCAGATCTACAGTGCTCAGGAGACAATGTAGCTCTGGAAAACACATACATTATTGCGAAAATAGAGCAACAAAATTTGAGGTGAAGACTTCCTAGGAAGATACTTGCTAGTGTCCGTGGCTGTCTTGTTTGCAAGAGATAAGCAGGGAAGCAGGAGAAATTCAACAAGTTACGTGTTACTAGATGGAACCCCAAACTTTACCTCACTTGGCATTCTCGAGGAAGCTAGTTGACAAGGGTTGGCACCGAAAAACATTCATAAAGTGTTTTGTCCTAGGTAAATTTCATGAGGCATAATGGAAACAAAGATGAATTGAATTAAATTGATTAAATTGAATGTTCCTCTTCTGAGCATTTGGTTCCTAAAGATTCTGATCTTATTTTGTCAGATAAACATTAATAAATGTGCTAGATATTTATGAAATGGTTAAAGCATTGTGGATGTTTGAAGGGTGTGTGTATTCTGAGAATTTTCTTAAACCCAAAGAATTCTACTGTAGAAGAAAGAAATGCATGTTAATAATTAACTTTAAAATAAGCAAAAAATATGATAGCTGGTAGGGATGGGAGCATTGCACAAAGGTCAAGTGCGTGAACTCTGTAATCAATGGCTCTGCTCCGCCACTTATTAGCTGCGTGAGCGCTCCCAGTTCTTTGACTTCAGGAAGCCTTGATCTATCTCCCCTTTGGCAAAGCAGAGTTATCCTGTCTCTAGCTCTCTGACCACAGAGCCTGGTGTACTATCTAGCTATTGTTATTAGCATCACAAATTAGGTGCAATGATTGGGAACATTCTGGAAGAGGTTTTGGCATGTCATTAGGTCTGATTCTCAACTTTACAGAGTGATGAGTGCCCTTAATTAAAACAAAGCGAAGCGAATGGAAACAATCCTGGACTTTGATGTTGAAAGACCTTGTGCAGCTTCCTACTTCTGGCTGATCCTTATCAGCATCCCACTGCAGTTCCCATACTGCTTATGTTACCCAGCATGGGTGAGCTTCAGTTTCTGAAATAGAAAGGTGAAATACGGAACGTATTTGTTTCTCAGCATTGCCGCTGTGGAGAAGGGCCAAGAGAAGCCCACTGTGACCTGTAAATAACTGTTTCTCTTGTAATTATTACATTGAGGTATATAGAAGACAATGAAAAGGGATGATTCAGCCCAGAGACTGGGGTGGGTTAAAGGCCTGGAAATTGAGTGGCGCATACTGATGTTCAGGAATGGTAGGTCTGACTGGAAAATCTGTCAGCAAAGAAGGACGTGATGCCTTGTAGCAGTGTTTTGCTTTATGGAGACTGTGAAGCCAAAGTTACAGAATTCAGCTCTATTTCCTTTCAACTTATAGTGTAAATTAGCAGTCTTTCGTGGAACTTCCTATTTAATAATGTCTAGACATCGCTCCAGTCATTTGACTTAAGATTTCAGCAGTAGGGCCTAGATTATGACTCTGGAAAACAGTACAGGTGATTCTTTTGTACACCTAGGTTTAAGGGACAATTTTTGCAATTTCTCTTCCTTTCTTGGATTCAGTGAGCTTTTTTGTTGTTGTTGTTTAAATATCGAGAAATGCCAACACAGTATAGTGGTCAATGGTCAATTATTAACACACAAGGAGATACATTCATGACTCAGAGAAGCCAAAAGAGTGGGGGAGGCAGCAGCAGGCCTTATGTGAGAAGTGACAATCCTAGTATGCTTAGGCAAAGTGGTGGATCAAAGGTGAGGCAGGGAAGTGATTCAGCCAAGAGAATAACACAGAGTCCTCAGGAGTCCTGCCTCCTCTCTTGTGGTTTGCTGGGCCTGCGACTCAGCAACTGTCCCAGCCTCTGTGGATTCTTCTGGGAGACAACCCAGTTCAGCTCAACTATCTGACTGCCTCTGAGACTCTTCTATTCAGATCCTAGAGAGAGAGGATCAACAGCTCTTGCAACCGGGGGAAGGCAAATTAAACTGCATTGAGGGACCTAGGGCAATAGTTTAGGAGTAGCCCTGCTAGCACATGACCTAGGTTCAGTTGCCAGCACCCATTCAGTCAATCACAACTGTCTGAAACAGCAGTTCTGGGAATGCTATGCCTCTTCTGACATTCTGTGGAACAAGGCATGCATTTGCTGCATATATAAACCCACAGGCAAAATACTTATACACACAAAATAAAAATGAACAGACCATACATCTTAAAAAACTACATTGAGATGATATCTCAGTGAGAATAGCTACCAACAAAACAAGAACAAAAATAACAAATGCTATTGAAGATGTAGAGATGAAGGAACCCCTATGTATTGTTAATGGGAATGTAAATACATAGACTCTGGAAATCAGTATGAAGGTTTCTATAAAAAAAAAGAAGTCATAAAAATAGAAGTATTATATAATCCATCTGTATGCTCCTGAGTATATATGCGAAGGAATCAAACCCAGTTTACAACAGAGATACTGAACATCCCTGTTTATTTTAGCACTAGTCACAATACATAAGTCTTGGAATCAGCCCAAGTGCCAATCAATGGATGAAGACAGAAAAAGAAATGTGGTGTGTATACAAAGAAGTGTTATTCAACTACAAAGATGAACAAAATGACTGCCATTAAAATGGATGGGACTGGAGAGCATTGTGCTAAGTGAAATAAGCCAGACTGAAAAAGATACATGTAATACATTTTCCCTAAGATACAGAATATCTAGATATAATCTATTGCTATAAAATCTATATATAATATAAAATATAAATATGTGATGCATATATTTCATGTTTATATATGCATGTATTTCACATATCTTATGCATATAGATTTTATATATTATGTATATATATTCATGAAAGCAAAAGAAGCATTCTTGGGAGAGAAAAAGAGTCAGGTGAGAACAGAGGATAAGAGAGATTAAGAAAGAGATGAATGTGTTCCCAGCATGGTAGGCTCAAATCATCCTCCTGCCTCAGGCTCTTGAATGTTTGGATCTGTAGAAATTTCTGCCTGAGGATTGTCTACTAAGAAAGTAACTACTTAGGGGATGGAGAAATGACTCGATGGTTGAGAGGGAGTAATTGATCATGCAGATGACCTGAATTTGTTCCTAGCACCCATGTTGTGACAACTGACTGTAACTCCAGTTCCAAGGGATCTGCCACCCCTTTCTGGACTGACTCTCATAGGTTCCTGCAGTCGTGTGTATAAATCTACCTCCCCACTAACAATTAAAATAATGAAAATAAGTAAAAAAGAGTGTTTCTATTTGAACGTTACTTCTGACACTCAGAAATACTGCTGAGACCCAGCCTGTATCCAGAGAATTCTGTATGCAATCCTCCTATTTTGTTAGATTTTAGCAAGCCTATAAGTCTAAATTCATGAAATAACCGCTGCTCTTCCAGGCAGACACTTAAGAAATCAGGCTTCATTTATTATTTTGTTCTAAGTCATGAGCCATAAAGAAACAATAAAGAACGTGAGGGGTGAAAGTTAAGAGAAATCTTATCACCTTTGTAGCATAGGCATGTTGATGTCTGGTAGGTCTGTAATCTTACTTTATATGTTTAAAGGAAAAAAAAATCAATGATTGAAAGGAAAATCCAGACTGTTTGGAAACACTTCTGAGAATTAACCATGAAGGCAATGCATTTTTGCTAATTGGAAGGCAAGGCTGCCATCATGAATGAACAGAGAAAGCTCACTGCAAAGGCAAAGCTACAGCAATGGCTACTCAGTTTATTACCTAACTGTGGAGGAAGCAGCAAACAGAAGAAAGGAAAACACATGTAGATGCAGTCAACAAACGCAATGCACAGAACTTAATGGCAAATTAAACCTGTGTGTTAACATTGTTTCTTTGTTGTAAAAGGCAACACCACCATCAAATAGACAAGCCACAGCAAACAAGCTCTGGTCAGATGAAACCTGGGTCCCCATCAGAGAAGGGTTTTGTGTCTGTTCTGATGAAGAACTTGGCTTAGACAACTTTGCTACATGGTAGACATCAGCTCTGATCAGGGAGGGACACATACACACATGCGTGTGCAAGAGACAAAGAGACAGAGAGAGACAGAGACAGATAGGGACACAGAGAGAAAGACAGAGATGCACAGAGACAGACAGAAAGACACATACAGTGTGTGTGTCTCTCTCTCTCTCTCTCTCTCTCTCTCTCTGACAGACAGACAGATAGACAGACAGACAGATAGACAGACTATTCAGACATTGCTATAAGATGCTCACAGATTCTGGTTTTAAGTGGGGTAAAGAGAGGCTATTTTCCCATCTAAAAGCTGTGTCTGATTATTCTAGGTTTTGGGTACAACCTGATTAACAGAACACCATAGGGTAATAAGATGCACATGCAACAGACTTATGTTATATAATACTCTATGTTGTTTGCATTTTTATTCTTTTTCAATAAATCAAAGCTTGCTTTTATTTTCATAAAGCGATGTCATTTTGAGTTATTTATACATATTCCCTTATAGGGTAATAATTTCACCATGGATATTCATTTATTGTCTTATACCTCAGCTTTTTCTATGTTCCCCCTATCCAACTGCAGCCAAGATGAACATAACTAAGTGGAAATATGCAATAAATCTGGTTTTTAATGATATTCTAAAAAAGTATGTACTCAGAACTTTCTTAGCAATATCTTAATTACAAAATGCAAATTGAATATACAAAAAGTGTGGAAGAAGAGAATTATTTAATTAGAAATTCTGAAGTTTTATACATATGTTTATACATATAAAGCATACTTTAAATAGAAATTTATTTAGATTAATTGACGCTTGCCGTCTAAATGACTTCATACTTTCCTGTGCTATAGTTAGGCACCAGAGGTAAGTGTCATAATTAGACCAACTTCTAGCTGGTCTAACCCCTTTAATTATGCAAAGACTAGAAGCAGGCCAAAGATACATGATAAGCTAACATAGGAGATGAGGAAAAAAGACCTTTGGCCAATTCAGTATGTGTTGGTTCTCATGAATCAGTCTCCTACAAAATAAACTTTCTCAGGTAAAATCTGTTTATTGGAAAACACTCTCAGAGAACATATAGAATTTGACCTGAAGAATCTGACCATTTCTTTTGTGACGATGGATCAACCAGTCTATAAGAGAAAACTGTTTTCGATATTTTAGTGGACTTCAGGTCATCACTGGGGCAGTTTGGACATAGTGTTGCCAACTAAGTTCTCAAATTCCAGGGGTCAAGTTATTAGAGGGTGAAGGGAGGAAGATGTTGGATGCTAGGGTCGCCGTCATCATTTTGAGGCTCTCATTTATGACTTGGCAGGTGGTGAGAACAGGGCTTAGCTGTGTCTTGCAAATGTGGTATCAGCTTAGGTCCTGCCAGATCCTACAAGATTTGCCTGGGGAAAGTGTTCGTGGGAAGAAGAAACATGGATTCATGAAACAGTGCTGTGGTAAGACGGGGGGGGGAACAGTACCTGTAAGCAAAAGGTTCCCACCCCACACTTTCCATGTATTTTGACTCTCTATTTTGGCATGACATAACAGAAATAGTTCAGAATTATATAAAAAAAGATGACATCTCAAGATTTCTTCCAGGTTAAGAAAGTAGATACATTGTTGGGAGGGGAATGGTGCTCCTGAATTTTGCTTTTCATTTACAACATGAAAGAAGCCTTAAGAGAAAGATAACAGCAAGCAAACAAGCAAACATCTCCCCACACAATATGTAAGACATAAACAAAGCCAACCAATAAAGCAACAACAAAACCCAACTGATTAAATAGTCACAACCATACTCCAAAAAATAAGAACAAAACAGGGTTTTGACCGTTAGAAACCAAACTGGTTTCAAACTTAAGAATTCTAGGATGATAAGTCAGAAAAGTTACTGTGGATTTTTAATGGCCTAATTGATGAATCAGTTGCCTGTATGTGGCTGTGCATGTTCCATGTGTATGAGAAGGGAAGTGACATCAATAAACATTTTTTGTTCTGGGAGGTTTCTCACACCTAGTCATCACAAATAGCAGGGGCAAGAAAAAGACAGAACTCAAGTGTGTCTGCCTCCCTCACCTTGCCTCAGTTCAGTAGACATAAACAAAGTAAGCTCAATATGGCTGTAAAGTCATTGACCAGAAAGTATACTGCAACCACTTGAGAAACCTTGAGGCTGCCTTTGGCTGGGATGGGGCCACATGGTGCTTCCCATGGCCCTTAGTGTGGAAACAGCGGGTCCAGGCCTCTTCTTTCCCCTTCCCTCATGGACCTTTTCCTCTCTCCCTCCATTTCTTCTCTTCTTCCCTTCCTTCCGTAAATCTTCCTCCTCTTCTTCACTTTTTCCTGTCTTTCTTTTTATTCTAAAATATTTATTAAATGCCAAACCATGGAAGACATTACATTACTTACTTATTGAATTGCTTTTCAGTGATAAAATACAAATCCTGACTTTGCCATTTGCCTTTTACTCATTCATGTTTTGGATGTGGGACTGTTTCTTGCCATTGAGTTTTAGTGGACACCTAGTTTTTTTTTTTAATTTATTAGATTCTTTAAAAAATACCAATCCAAATTCCTACTCCCTCCCTTCCTCCCACTCCTCCCCCATCCCCTNCATCCAAAGAGAATAGGATCCCCAAAAGCCAGTACATGCAGTAGAGATAAATCCCAGTGCCACTGCTAGTGGCCCCTCAGTCTGCCCCAGCCATGCAACCATCACCCACATTTAGTGGGACTAGTTTGGTTCTATACTTGTTCCTTCCCAGTCCAGCTGAAGTTGGTGAGCTCCCATTAGCTCAGGTAGACTATTTCAGGGGGTGTCCCCATCATCGTCTTGAGCTCTGCTCATATTCTCACTCCTCCCACTCTTCAACTGGACCTCGGGAGCTCAGTCCAGTGCTCCCATGCAGGTCTCTGCCTCTGTTTCCATCAGTTGCTGGATGAAGGCTCTATGGTGATATTTAAAATAATCATCAGTCTGACTACAGGGCAAGTCAAGATCGGCCTCCTCTCCTCTACTGCCCAGGATCTTAGGTGGGGTCATCCCTGTGGATTCCTGGGAATTTCTCTTGAGCCAGGTTTCTGCCAACCCTTCAATGGTTCCCTCAATCAAGATATCCCTTTCCTTGCTCTCATCTCTGTCCTTCCTCCATCTCGACCATCCCACTCCCTCAAGTTCTCCTCAACCCTCCCTTTCTCTCCTCCTTTTCCCCTTCCACCTTTCCCTCTCCCTCTTCCCCATGCTTCCAATTCCATTGGGTGATCCCTTCTGTCTCCAGTCTCCATGTGGGCCTACATATGTTTCTCCCTGGGTTCACCTTATTACTCAGCCTCTCCAGGATCATGAGCTATAGGCTCAATGTCCTTTGTTTATAGCTAGTATTCATCTTTTTGGGTCTGGGTTACCTCACTCAGGATAGTGTTTTCTAATTCCATCCATTTGCATACAAAATTCAAGATGTCATTTTTTTTCCCCACTGAGTAGTACTCTAATGTGTAAATGTGCCGCATTTTCTTTATCCATTCTTCAGTTGAGGGGCATCTAGGTTGTTACCAGGTTCTGGCAATTACAAATAATGTTGCTATGAACATAGCTGAACAAATGCTTTTGTAGCATGATTGAGCATCTTTTGAGTATGTGCCCAAGAGTGGTATTGCTGGATTCTGAGGCAAGGCTTGTGGGACCCCGTAAGCAGAGGGGGGCGGGGGCTCCCGAGGCATACCGCTTATTCTGCACCTCTCATGTCTCTTCACTGTGCCAGACTAGAGTCAAGCTCAACAGGGTCTTCTTTGCCCGCTGATTCCACCAAGCTGGTTCCCTTGTCTGTGGTTTCGCTGGATAGTAGGTACGGACAGTGGGAATCTCGTTCATCCATTCATGCGCATCATTAATTAGATGACGAGGCATTTGGCTACCTTAAGAGAGTCATAGTTACTCCCGCCATTTACCCCTGCTTCATTGAATTTCTTCACTATGACATTCAGAGCACTGGGCAGAAATCACATCGTATCAACACCTGCCGAGGGCCTTCACGAGGACATCTAGTTTTTAAAGACAGCAAATGCTCAGCTATTCAGCTTCTTACCACTGAGAATATTTTAGCTTAGATTCTTATGCAGAGTTAATGTAATTCATGATACAAGTAAGTGGCCAGACTCTGAAGAGGGGAATTGTGAAAAACTAGTTTTCATGTTATTGGTGTCATACTTATTTCTTTTTAAAAAATATCTGAATATTGGAAAGTTAGGTCTGATATGATATACATACACACATATCATATGTGTGTGTGTATATATATATATATATAATTATTTTAGAACTTTCATTGTTAATTCCTACCAAACCACATTTTCCTGAAATTTCCAAAGGATAGCAGTCTCTTCTCATTTATAGATTGACAATGGTACCAGCCAAACACCTAATCTAGGCCATTTAGAGAAGAGAATCACCCCTCCCCCCTTCTTTTTCATCTTCATCTCTTTCACTTCATTTATATTTATCACTGTTCCTCTAACGCTGAGCTCTTTAGATACCAGGTTGTTCTGAGTGGTGCTCTCTTGTTATGTACTTTGCTCTTGTGGAAAAATGAGACTTTCACATA
Organism: Bramus lutescens; assembly: GCA_001685075.1. NCBI lineage: Eukaryota > Metazoa > Chordata > Mammalia > Rodentia > Cricetidae > Bramus > Bramus lutescens. The sequence goes on from LOEQ01003765.1 coordinate 117,930, forward strand.
TAAAAAAATGATGCTTCTCACATGTTGGAGTTTAGTTTGGGTTCTCACCAATAATAATTATAGTCAATAAATATGGAAAGTAGCCTGATAATGGAAGGAAGAAATATTAAAATTTGTATCTTTGAGGCTACTAATGGTAAATTAAATGTATTTCTTTGACAAAATAATTTAAAAGTCACTTTATTTCTGCAGGCTACAGAGTTTTTGCTATTGCAATAATTCTACGACTCACAAATGTGTGTGTTGCCTCAACAGCCCTGTGTATTTTCTTGTTTTATGCCTGAAACTAAATTAATTACTTTGTTTAATTTCATGAACATGCCAGGCCACAGTTATGAATAGCTAGTAATTTCAAGTGTTTACATCGAGAGTCTGGGATGCTACAATAAATATCTACCCAATTACCAAATATCCAAGGGCATTGTTGTTTCTGGGAAAGCTGGACATATTACATGTTTGCTATTCTTAAAAGAAAGGACACAATTGCAAAGTCAGCACTGAAATTTTCTTAAAATATGATACATCTTATAGTGCTAAATTAAACTTTGTTGAGAAACCAACTTGCAAACAGAGTAAAGATACCTTTTTGCTTAAAGTCAGAGTTTCAGTAACACAGAGACATGCTGTCAACGTCATTTCTCTGGTGATTTCTTCTGAAGTATTTTGAGAGGGACAATAGTTAAGCAATGTACTGTGACTTTATAAGACATTTAGCCTAGAGAAACATATAAACCTTACTTTCCAAATACAAAATAACAGTGTAACACATTTCTGTCTGTGCCCTATCTCCTGCAAGGCACACAATTATGTGCAGGTTATTAATCCTTAACCGTGGAGAAAGTAGGCATGCTTAACATTTTCTAATATTTTCCCCTATTATACAAATGCAATAATTACTGCTGAGCTAGGATTAGTCTGAGGATAAGGACAAAGACTAGGATCAGATGGATGCTTAGAGTGTATTAATAATGAAATTCAGGGCCGTGGAAATGGCTCAGCTGTAAAGCGCCTGCTCCACATAAGCCCAAGTTCAGATGCTGAGCACCCAAGTAAAAGCTTAGTGTGGTGGTACACACATGTAACCCCAGCAACGGAGGTAGGGTTTAGAGATAGGCAACCCTTGAAACGCAGAAGTCCACCCACCTAGCAGTTCAATGAGAGACCCTGCCTCAAAAGAATAAGAAGGAACACAACTGAGAAAGACAGCAGCTATCTACTTCCGTTCTCTATATGCACACATGCACTTGTGTGCACACTCAAGCTAACAAGTATAAACACCACATACAGCATGCCATACATACACACCACATACTGCACACAAGGAAAATTGAAAAAAATATAAACTGAAATTAGGTATTGATCTGCCCCCTTCCCCTGCTCCTGCATTGAGTGGCCTAAACCAGTTATTCACAGATGCTTCTCTGTATTGGTTTGGAATGATGAGGACAATAGAGGTCCCTCTGAGACTGAAGATGGGTCCTCCTTTTGGGCAGCTGGCATTGGAACCTGTATTCCATTCTGATCCACAGGTTCTAGTCCTAGTATTTCTCCATGCCATATTCTGAAGGTCTCTGAACGATTTTGAAGAATACCTACCTAACTGAAACACATCTCTATACATCCAGAAAACCCAACCAACAAGACTAGAAGCTTGACCATTATAGATTATCTATTAACTTATATTTCTTAATTATGCATTATATTTTTAAATGAGCTGCACAAACACAATACCTTAATCAAGAGCAGAGACAGACATATAATAAAATTGACCTTAGATTTGTATCAATAAATCAAGATCCATATCAATGCAAAGTATTCATCTCTATATCATATCCCCTTTTAAATGTAAACAAATATTTATAAACAATATTTGAAAATTTGGGTGTAGTTCTTTCCAAACTACTTCCACTTGGGTGAAGTGACTTTTTGGGTGTTCACAGCAACCTTCCAAGGGGTCTTGGTCCATCAAGTCACATTAGTCTGGAAGAAATCCAAGGGCTCTCATCCTTTGTGGAAAAAAACCAAAAACCTCTTTTCCAAAGCAATATATCTCTCTTTATTGTGTATATGTAATCCTTTTCTCACCAGGACAGCTTCTTAAAATGCTAAGTGCTTCTTAAAAATCTAAGTTGAGGCATTGCTAGGGCAAACATGATGCTGCCTGCTTGCTCCACCCCCAGTCCAACATTACAGAAGTCCATTCACTGCCTCTGAGACTGCTGGGTGGGAGCCACACTTATCACCAAAACTCTGGTAATCATTTGGCCTATGCTGCCACCAAGTAGCTTGCATCACACTGCTCACAAACCCCATTCAAGTTCTCAGTCTGCTGAAAGAGCCAGAGTTAGTGCTGGCAGCACAGCCTAGGAAACCACCATTTTAAAATTGCATGTTTTTCACCTGCTACTGCTGAATCAGAAAGACCTCTCTTAAAGGAGCCACAGTGTTAAGCCATGCTTAACTCTGTTCTTTTGTGTCTAGAATTCCTTTCCAAGCCTTCTCAGGTTTTATGTTGATTTAGCTAGCACATGTTGGAGTGGCAGTTTGTTGTAAGAGGCCACTTTTTTGTTCCTGGCTGCTCAGCCCCCAAAAAACCGCACAGAAACTGTATTGATTAAATCACTGCTTGGCCTTTAAGCTCTATCTTCTTATTGCCTACAATAAGCTCTTACATCTTAATTTAATCCATTTCTATTAATCTGTGTATCACTGTGTGGCTGTGGCTTACCAGGTAAAGTTCTGGCTCATCTGTTCCCAGCAGCAGCTACATGGTGTCTCCTAAATCTTTTTATTATTTTTACTGCACTATACACTTTTCTCCACTCCCTTCTCCTTATATTCTCTCTTGTAAGCCTCACACTCTCAATTTACTTTGGAGATCTTGTCTTTTTTTCCTTTCTATGTAGATAATTGTATGTCTCTCTTAGGGTCTTCTTTGTTATCTAGGTTCTCTGTGGTTGTAGGCTATAGGCTGCTTTTTCTTTGCTTTATGTCCAAAAGTCACTTATGAGTGAGTACATATTATATTTGCCTTTCTGGGTCTGGGTTACCTCATTCAACATGTTTTTTTTTCTAGATTTATCCATTTGCCTGAAATTTTCTTTTTTCTTTTCTTTTTGTACTTATTCTTTATTTGTTTTTGCATCCTGTTCACAGTTTACCCTCCCTCATCTCCTCTCAGTCTGTCCTCTGTGACCTTCTCCTCCCATCCTCTCCTCTTTCCCCATTTCTCTTTAGAAAAGGGCAGACCTCCCATTGATATCAACTAACCATGTTATAACAAGTTTCAATGAGACTAGGCTTGCCTGCAATTTTCAAGATGTCATTATTTTTTACTGCTAAGTAGAACTTTATTGTGCAAATGTACCATGTTTTCTTTAACTAGTCTTCTGTTGAGGGGTATCTAGATTGTTTTCAGGTTCTGACTTTTCTGAATAATGCTGCTATGAGCATAGTTGAGCACATATCCTTGTGGTATGATTGAACATCCTTTGGCTATATACCCAAAAGTGGTATTGATGAGTCTTGAGGTAGATTGTTTTCTAATTTTCTGAGAAATTGCCATACTGATTTTCCAAGTGACTGTACAAGCTTGCATCCCCACCAGCAATGGAGGAGTGTTCCCCTTACCCCACATCCTCTCCAGCATAAGCAACCATCAGTGTTTTTGATCTTGGATATAAGGGCTCTCTGGCTACAACATCTGTTAACCCATTATCTCTAGGGTTGATTTGGTTGATCTGGCTGGCTAGGTAGGTATCTCCTTCCTCCCTCACTGCTCCATGTGCATCTCTCCTGAAGCTGCGGCCTCTGTTGAAGAAGATGCCCTTCCCCCAAATAGAGGAGGCCTGGTCTTTGGTCAAGGGTATCAGAGTAACTGTGCTCCCCTGCTAGAACATCCAAACAAGCTCTCAAGATAAGTATGAAAATATCAAAAGAAGACATTGTAAGTCAAGAAAATGACTCAGGGTATAAAGTTACTTGTTATGCAAGCATGAAAATTTAATCCCAGGAGCACATGTAATGATGGAGGGAAAGTGTCAATTTCACAGTGTTGTCCTCTGATTTCCATAGTCACTGTGGCATGGATGTGCCACCCATGTATAAACACACACACACACATACACACACACACACTCCACAGAGGAATAATAAATATCATTTTATTTTTTTATTTTTTAAAAAAATATCTATTTATTATGTATACAATAGTCTGTCTGTTTGTGTATGTCTGCAGGCCAGAAG
>LOEQ01003766.1:679-46210 GCA_001685075.1 Bramus lutescens
TAGTCTATCTCTTAGGAAGAATCTGGTATTAAGCCCTGTTGTTTTAGAGCTACCTCTTGTAGTAGGTGTAATGTTTTCTAAATTCAGGTGCTCTAATACTGGTGCCTACACATTTCTAATTGGTTAAATTTACTTTAAAAACAGTTTAATATTATTATTTGTGTATATGCTGGTGTTTGTGTGTGTGAAAATGTGTATGTGTACATGCATGTGTGTGCTTGTGTGTTGTCTACCTGCCGCATATGTGTTGGATACCCGCAAATAGATCTTGTCTAATGATCACAAGCTCCATTAGATTTTTCTGGTTTTCAACAATCTTTGCTTTCCTTTCTGACAGACAACAGCCTTGCTTGGTATGATAGTTTTGGCCGACAGTTACTTATTCAGCACTTGGAATACATTAGTCCACACCCTTTGCATATTTCTGGGAAGAAACTTGCTGTTAGTTTAATAGGCTTGCCCTTAAATGTGACTTGATATTTTTCTCTTGCAAACTTTAAGATTTTTTCTTTTCTTTGTCCCATGTGTGGTAAGGATTTTTTTTTGTCATATTTTGTTTTTGTTGGTCATCTTTAGTTTGGGTTCTGTAGGGTTATTGAATCTGGGTGTCCATGTTTTCTCCACTATCAGAAAGTTTCTTTTGTTTTTGTTTTCTTGTCTCTCATTGAGTAGTTTTTCTATGCCCATTCCCTTTATTCTCTTCCATGTTAGGAAAGCCAGTGACCCAGACATCAACCTCCTGACGGTGCTCAGAACTCCCGTGCTGCTTCACACTTACTCTCTCCTGTCTGCATGTGATATTTTAAGACCTGGCTTCAAGTTCTAGGGCTCTTTCTGTTGCTTGATCTATCTGTTAAGGCTTTCAATTAAATTCTTAAAAAAAAACCTGGTTTATTGATATTTTTTAAAAATTCTCATTCATTCTTTTTTAGCATTTCCCATTCATATTGTTTATTGTTTTCCTGATTTTTAATTGTTGACCTGTATGTTTTTTAATCTCACTGACATTTTTTAAAGAAAGATTGTGTGTGTGTCTGTTTGTGTGTTATGCTCATATGATGCAATGTCCCTAGATGCCAGAAATGATAGATCTCCCTGAAACTGAAGTTACATGGTTTTGTGAGCCATGTGAAATGGGTGCTGGTAACCAAACTTTAGTCCCATGAAGAGGAGTGTGCCCTATTAACTGCATAGCCATTATCTCTCCAGCCCTTTAACTGATGTTAAAAACATTCTTTTGAATTATTAGGAATTTTATTTATTTTGATAGCTTCAAAGTTTATTGTAAGGATTATAATTGATTTATAAATTTGTAAGAGGTTTAAGATATTGGATTGGGTGGGGTTTTTGACAGAGAAATAGAATTTAGTATACTTCAATTTAGTAACATGATTTTAAATCCTGATACTTAAAGTTTCTTAGCTCCTTGGACTCCAGATGGTGAGGGTAATTACATCAAGGAGTGCTTTGTGACAGAGCTAGCACCATGATTGAACCTTGGAAAGAGGCATGCTGCCTCCATTGAGTTTTGGGGGGCTTATGTGTGACATATTCTCATATGGAAGGGCCTGGGTGCAGACAAGCCAAGCACCCAGAAGGTGTCTGAATGAAATGGCAGGGTCATAGGGCTAGTTTGAGATAAGCTGAGGCTAAACTGTTGCTCCCTGGAAGAGCCAGGGATAGGCTGCTTCCTCTTGACGTTTTGTCTGCAGTTTCTTTCTCCATGTGGCTGGGTGAACACAAAGACATAGGGTTGGCAAATGGGCACAGTTGCCCTTGTGAGAGTGGTGTTCTGAAGGAGCCATGTGAAGGAGATGCCCTGAGAGGAAAGTCTGAGATCTTCCTAATTCTGCCCTGGTCCCTTCCTTCTTCTGGTCCTTTCCATGGGAGAGTTGCTCAGTAGATTTGTGACCAGAATATGTATGGGGCCATCCTTCTTAACTGGAGGGAGGTATGGTGCCCTAAGGCAAGAGCCCAAGTTGCAGATTCCTCTGCTTTCCGATTCAGCTCTGTTGGGAGGACTGAAGCCACCATTTCCTCATAAATCTTCTCTGTTGTTCCTGGATTCTTAAGGAAGAGTATTCAGTTGGTTCATTCAGTGGACATGTCCCTTCCCCTCCCCAAGTAGTGACAGCGACAACAAAGAACTCAAAATTCTTTCTGTCAAGTGTGACTCCAGATAAGTGATGTCACAGGATTGTACTTTGACTCTCACTTTGTTGTGCTTTCATCTGTCCAGGGCCTAGATTAGCTCTGGGATGCAGTGATGGTCGGCAGGGCGGGATTCATGTCCAGGCTCTGTCTCTGTCTCTCAAGTACTATACTAAGAGAGAAGAGGTTTGTTGCACCTCAGCCTCAGCCTTCATGCTGGGCACTCATCCTGCCTTCTTTTGTTTAAACTCAAAGCCCAAAGAAGCTACCTTATCATCTCCTTTCTGGGAAGGGAGCCGCTCATGACCATGGTCACATAACTAGTCAGCAGTTGAGCCATGAATCAAGGCGAAGTCTGTCTATTTACACAGGCCTGGAATATTGAAGGAGGTTTGAGGGAACTCCCCAAGGTCACCAATTTTCAGTTCTGATTGTTTTGCTTCAGCAAGGCCTGCCGTCTCCATGCCTTCCCGAAACATTTATTATCACTCTGTGGGTTGTGAGAGCATGAGTCAGTTGGCTGTCTTTGTGTTGCCATGGCAGCTGTTCTTCCTCAAGGCCATCTTAACACACATCCACCCATAGCCTCCAGGCTGTTTGCTTTGAGCCTTTTCCCATTGCTGACCATATGAGTGGGTAGATCCTGTTCCTGCCCCATCCTTTTGGATGAGGCCTCTTACATTCAGCTTTGCAGACATTATAAAATTGACTTGTGATATTGAAAGTATTGCCTAATGAAAGTCCAAGATGTAGAGTGCTTTAATACTTTTCATCTTCACAGTTGATGTTGAGACCACAGAATTTGAGCCACAGTGGCCTGGGTTTCAATTTCAAGATTAGGANGGCATGCTGCCTCCATTGAGTTTTGGGGGGCTTATGTGTGACATATTCTCATATGGAAGGGCCTGGGTGCAGACAAGCCAAGCACCCAGAAGGTGTCTGAATGAAATGGCAGGGTCATAGGGCTAGTTTGAGATAAGCTGAGGCTAAACTGTTGCTCCCTGGAAGAGCCAGGGATAGGCTGCTTCCTCTTGACGTTTTGTCTGCAGTTTCTTTCTCCATGTGGCTGGGTGAACACAAAGACATAGGGTTGGCAAATGGGCACAGTTGCCCTTGTGAGAGTGGTGTTCTGAAGGAGCCATGTGAAGGAGATGCCCTGAGAGGAAAGTCTGAGATCTTCCTAATTCTGCCCTGGTCCCTTCCTTCTTCTGGTCCTTTCCATGGGAGAGTTGCTCAGTAGATTTGTGACCAGAATATGTATGGGGCCATCCTTCTTAACTGGAGGGAGGTATGGTGCCCTAAGGCAAGAGCCCAAGTTGCAGATTCCTCTGCTTTCCGATTCAGCTCTGTTGGGAGGACTGAAGCCACCATTTCCTCATAAATCTTCTCTGTTGTTCCTGGATTCTTAAGGAAGAGTATTCAGTTGGTTCATTCAGTGGACATGTCCCTTCCCCTCCCCAAGTAGTGACAGCGACAACAAAGAACTCAAAATTCTTTCTGTCAAGTGTGACTCCAGATAAGTGATGTCACAGGATTGTACTTTGACTCTCACTTTGTTGTGCTTTCATCTGTCCAGGGCCTAGATTAGCTCTGGGATGCAGTGATGGTCGGCAGGGCGGGATTCATGTCCAGGCTCTGTCTCTGTCTCTCAAGTACTATACTAAGAGAGAAGAGGTTTGTTGCACCTCAGCCTCAGCCTTCATGCTGGGCACTCATCCTGCCTTCTTTTGTTTAAACTCAAAGCCCAAAGAAGCTACCTTATCATCTCCTTTCTGGGAAGGGAGCCGCTCATGACCATGGTCACATAACTAGTCAGCAGTTGAGCCATGAATCAAGGCGAAGTCTGTCTATTTACACAGGCCTGGAATATTGAAGGAGGTTTGAGGGAACTCCCCAAGGTCACCAATTTTCAGTTCTGATTGTTTTGCTTCAGCAAGGCCTGCCGTCTCCATGCCTTCCCGAAACATTTATTATCACTCTGTGGGTTGTGAGAGCATGAGTCAGTTGGCTGTCTTTGTGTTGCCATGGCAGCTGTTCTTCCTCAAGGCCATCTTAACACACATCCACCCATAGCCTCCAGGCTGTTTGCTTTGAGCCTTTTCCCATTGCTGACCATATGAGTGGGTAGATCCTGTTCCTGCCCCATCCTTTTGGATGAGGCCTCTTACATTCAGCTTTGCAGACATTATAAAATTGACTTGTGATATTGAAAGTATTGCCTAATGAAAGTCCAAGATGTAGAGTGCTTTAATACTTTTCATCTTCACAGTTGATGTTGAGACCACAGAATTTGAGCCACAGTGGCCTGGGTTTCAATTTCAAGATTAGGACTTATACAAATCTTTGTCCTTCTCTCTATCTCTATGAACATTGTTTATTTTTCTGGGAAATAAGACTAATGATCCTAACCATGTGTATAAAGTCAGCTGTATCTCACATCACAGTGCTCTTGGCCCATGGTTGTAGCTGGTGCTCAGAAAATGGTGAGTTCCATAATTGATATAGTCACACTAAGGGAAAGGGCTTGTCTTCTTGGGATTCTTGACTTTGATTTATGCCTTGATGATACTGTGGTCATATACCCCATGATGCTTATTCTCTCTACCACCCACTTCCGCCTCTCTTTATTTCTCTCATAGTACACCAAGGGCTATGTGAGGCCTTAGGTTTCTCCTCCTAATCTTGAAGGGTGACACTTTGTAGAATTATGGAACAGACCATTTTCATGTCTTAACTTGTTTTGGGGGACATTTGGCAGGACATGACCTACTCTAGTAACCTTTATCATATGTTCTCTTAGATAGGTCAATTAAAACTCTTAAAGAAAATGATAAAGGAGAGTAGAATAAATGATAATGGGACATAAATACTATAACAGTGTTTCTCAACCTGTGTGTCATAACCCCTCTGGGCTTCAAACGACCTGAACCAGAAATGGTGCATGTTCTTTAGGTTGCAATGGTCACTACATTCCTAAGCTTTAAAATGTGGAGAGAAACAAATTCCCTATCTCTTCATGGGGGAAAGTCAAAGTGTTTATGACTCTCTTTAATACAGTAATTTCTATGTGTATGGTGCCTTACAGGGGATAGAGTTGCAGCAGTAATGAAAATATGATCGACTCTTGGAGGACTGAGAAAGTTCACAGAAAATATTAGCAAGTGCTATGGGGAGAGATAATAGAGGAAAGGAGTGTGCAGGAGGAGGTGGCTGGAGGGAGGTTGTGAAAACTGGGAGGTGACAGACCTGCAGGAGGTGAAGGGCAGCTCTGAACTGCAGGCCTCAGGTACAGCAAGCATGAAGGTCATGGTTTGAGTACATACCTACAATGTAGAAGTCCGGCCAGGACAGTCAGTTGCCAGAACAGAAAGAGTGGGGCGAGTGGAGAGCTTTGAGGTAGCCAGGATTCAGCTGGAGTCAGGTTGGGCTCAAAGCTCATCATCATGCTTTTATTTTTGAGGCAAGATCTCACTTGGGAGTCCTGCCTGATTTGGGACTCAACTGTGTAGACCAGGATGGCTTCAAACTCAGAATTCTGCATGCCTCTACCTCCCGAGTGCTGGGATTAAAGACATGCACCACCATACCTCCATCATAAATTTTGAAGATAAAATAGATTAACTAAGACAATGCCTGGAACATGGTCTGGGTCATGGTAAGTGCTTGCCACAATACCTTGTGGTCCATTGACCCTGAATGTGGGAGCATTCCAGTCNTATAAAGTCAGCTGTATCTCACATCACAGTGCTCTTGGCCCATGGTTGTAGCTGGTGCTCAGAAAATGGTGAGTTCCATAATTGATATAGTCACACTAAGGGAAAGGGCTTGTCTTCTTGGGATTCTTGACTTTGATTTATGCCTTGATGATACTGTGGTCATATACCCCATGATGCTTATTCTCTCTACCACCCACTTCCGCCTCTCTTTATTTCTCTCATAGTACACCAAGGGCTATGTGAGGCCTTAGGTTTCTCCTCCTAATCTTGAAGGGTGACACTTTGTAGAATTATGGAACAGACCATTTTCATGTCTTAACTTGTTTTGGGGGACATTTGGCAGGACATGACCTACTCTAGTAACCTTTATCATATGTTCTCTTAGATAGGTCAATTAAAACTCTTAAAGAAAATGATAAAGGAGAGTAGAATAAATGATAATGGGACATAAATACTATAACAGTGTTTCTCAACCTGTGTGTCATAACCCCTCTGGGCTTCAAACGACCTGAACCAGAAATGGTGCATGTTCTTTAGGTTGCAATGGTCACTACATTCCTAAGCTTTAAAATGTGGAGAGAAACAAATTCCCTATCTCTTCATGGGGGAAAGTCAAAGTGTTTATGACTCTCTTTAATACAGTAATTTCTATGTGTATGGTGCCTTACAGGGGATAGAGTTGCAGCAGTAATGAAAATATGATCGACTCTTGGAGGACTGAGAAAGTTCACAGAAAATATTAGCAAGTGCTATGGGGAGAGATAATAGAGGAAAGGAGTGTGCAGGAGGAGGTGGCTGGAGGGAGGTTGTGAAAACTGGGAGGTGACAGACCTGCAGGAGGTGAAGGGCAGCTCTGAACTGCAGGCCTCAGGTACAGCAAGCATGAAGGTCATGGTTTGAGTACATACCTACAATGTAGAAGTCCGGCCAGGACAGTCAGTTGCCAGAACAGAAAGAGTGGGGCGAGTGGAGAGCTTTGAGGTAGCCAGGATTCAGCTGGAGTCAGGTTGGGCTCAAAGCTCATCATCATGCTTTTATTTTTGAGGCAAGATCTCACTTGGGAGTCCTGCCTGATTTGGGACTCAACTGTGTAGACCAGGATGGCTTCAAACTCAGAATTCTGCATGCCTCTACCTCCCGAGTGCTGGGATTAAAGACATGCACCACCATACCTCCATCATAAATTTTGAAGATAAAATAGATTAACTAAGACAATGCCTGGAACATGGTCTGGGTCATGGTAAGTGCTTGCCACAATACCTTGTGGTCCATTGACCCTGAATGTGGGAGCATTCCAGTCTCTCCTTGTTGCATTGCCTGCTTCTCAATCACAGCTGCTTCTCCAACACTGGTGTCTGTACAGTCTGATCAGAAACAGCAACAGGATCCCAAGGGGAAAATTTAATAAAGTCCTGTTGTTGGACAGGTGAATCCTGCCTCTTCTGTAACAGCTTTTGGAAGGGAGATGGACTTTGCCCTGGTAGATATTCTGATGTGGAAGAATTGACTCTGTGCTTTGACAGTGCACACCTTGGGTGATTCTTTTTTTTTTAATTTTTAATTTCCTTTTTTATGTATATGAGTAATTTGCATGCATGTATGTCTATACATTACTTCCATGGCTTGTGCCCACAGAGGCAGAAAAAGGCATCAGCTCTCTTGGTGTTTGAGTTGCAGATCCCTGTAAGATGCCATGTGGTGCTGAAAAATCAAACCCAGTCCTCTAGAGGTGCAGTTGGTGATTTTAACTCCTGAATCTTCTCTCTAGTCCCCTTGTAGATGATTCTTAGAAGAACAGCTTTTGTTTGAACTGCTCTTGAAAGCATTGTTATCCATAACTAGCAAGAACAGCTTGCAAGTGGGAAAGAAGTATAGTTCTGTACAGACATGGTTGGCCATCAAGAAGTTGCAAATTTAAACACTTATGAAGAAGCCTTTCCTATCAGGAAACATCTTTCCTATTAATAAGCATCTTGAAAACTAATATTGACAGGGATGTGAGGGAACAAAGCCTAAGGCTTTGTTGTGTTTTTTTGGTTGGTTGTTTGGTTGGGTTTTGTCACTGCCTGTTTGGAAGAATCCTCAAAATATACATAACCTTTGACCTAGAAATTCCTCTCAGGGTTTTTCCTGAAAAATCTAAAGCTAAAAGATACCCACAGTAATAAAAAGCAGTAAACTATAATAACATGTTTTGTGGAGTCTCAGATAGTTGGAGACCATACACAATAAATCTTGCTGTATTCGTTAAAATTGCTAAATGAGAAGATTATGTAGGATTGTTTTGTTTTTTTGTTTTTGTTTTTGGAGACAGGGTCTTGCTCTGCAGACCTACCTGACCTGGAATTTTCTCTGAAGACTAGTCTGGCCAGGTTTGAGGCATCATACCAGCTTTCCTTTTTTTTTTTTTNTTTTAATTGTTCTTTTTATGTCTTTATTTAGGTGCTGTATGTTCTTTGTAAATCGTAATATAACAGAATAAATAAAAATAGGAAAAAGTTGAAACCAAAGTTAAAATAACGTAGAAGCTTATTGCAGTTGGAGAAAGTCCAAAAGAAGCATTCACAACTCAAACGTGGCTTAAGTTGTTGGCAGGACTAGCTCATTGGTTATTATTCTGTTACTGTTGCTTTAGCATTACAGCTGGCTATGTGTCTGGATTCTGCATTTCCACGTTTAACCAAGCTTGAGTGGAAAATTATGTCTGTGTTGAACATGTAGAGACTTCTGGCCATTATTCTCTTATAATACTTTGTAACAGCTGTGTACAGCATTTGCAGTGTTCTAATTGGAGAATGTGGGCGTTTTCTATGCAACTATTATTATGCTGTTATAGGAAGGACTTGGGTGTTACTTTTGGTATCCTTTGGGGTTCTGGAACTAATTACCCAGAGACATTAAGGGACAGTTTTGTTTATAGAATTAAAAACAAAGATCTGACCAAAAATATCTTTAACCACACTCTAGAATTGGATTTTGGTTTACTGTTTAGAATCCATGATCTTTGTGATCTTATTCTGGATTAAGGACCCAAGATAAAGATTGCCTTATCTTTTTCCCTTGTGGGGAGCCAGCATTTAATTTAAAAATATTTTTGTTTCTTCCCAATATTTGAGTGTCTGATTTTTTGATTGTTTACAAAATGGTGATTATGTGTTTTCATTATTTCTTATTTTATAGCTTAATATCCTTGTAAAAATATTCTTGTTTCTTCTTTTCTAGCTGTTTGTCCATACAGGAAAAATTAAAAACAAAAATGACAAAAAGGAGTTCTAAAGACACCTCAGAAGGTGTTTATTTCATGTTTCAGGTACAGCAGCTTATCACAGTACAGATTTAGTCTTTCTGGAAGTCATAAGTCTGAGACATGGCTCATCAGGTCCAGGTGGAGGCTGTTCTTATGGGTTGGATTCCTCTTAAAGCTGTCGATTCTGGAGGCTGACTGATTTCTAGATCAGTGACCCCTTTCCATCTTCAGTGCTATCCATGGTTGCTAGAGACATCTTCTGCCATCCCTTCCATCTCCAAGGGCCCTTGTACTTTTATTGGAGCCACCTTGATAACCCAGGCTGACATGTGCCTTTTAAAGTCATATGATAAACAGCTTGATTTCATCTGTTAACATTTATTCGTTTTTGCCATTTAGGTATTGGAGCAGGAACATCTCTGAGGAGCAATTATTCTGCCTAGCAGAGCAACCAAAAGTATTTTTTGTTTGTTTGTTTTGCTTTTTGAAGTAGTATGAATTCACAGATTTCCTCACCCTTGCTATGCATGTGTGCATGTTGGGGATTGAACTCAAGGCTTTGTATGTACTAAGCTTCTTCCACTAAGCCATATCCTCAGCACTAAATGTGGATTTTTGATGTTATTTGAATTACTTGCTCATCCTTACAAAAATTCTATTTTCTCCCCTCAATAGTGGGAAAGCATATTCTGGTTGGTTCCCTTGGATGTGCTTATTGTTGTCTTTGGTCCCTTCCTTCCTCTTGAGTATGAAAAGATGTCTTTTGTCATCTTGTATGCTCCTATCCCAAGTCTGCCATTAGTCATTCTTTCTTGTGAGATGAGCTTCTTTAATGCTCCACAGCTACCTGAAGCGCTTTTAAATAGAGAACCATGGGTCTGCCTTTCCAGAGGTCTGCAGCATTAGTGTCAGGATGTAGGTGATTCTGTTTTAGGTACTAATCTTTGGAACCACAGAAAAAATACGTTTTTGGTGGGAAATGGTTGAGAACACAGTATGGATGGCAGCAGGACATTGATGCTGGCCTTTCTCGGTGGAAGGAAGGAAACAGCAAAGTGTAAGTGCATGTGGATAGCTCAGATTCAGATTTACAGTGAGTCTAACTTTGTTTGCATTTCTTTTCTATTGTGTTGAAAGTCCTGGATCTAATGACATTAATAACTCTTCATTCAATAAATGCATAGTATGTATGTACATGCACTTTAGAATACCATTACTCATATTATGATTTATGATACACTTGAAGCAGTTTAATGTTTTGTGTTCCCCTTTGCCTGTGGAGATATACCTCAGTGAGGGTATTCTCATCAGTCCACTCTCAGGTTACTGAAACAGTTTCTATTTGCTCAACCTGTCAAAGTTAGGTAAAGTCGGACTCATTGTGACTTTACTGTATTTTCAGTTTTAGGGGAACTTTAAAGGAGATAAATTGTGTAAAATTTTAAATGGTCACATCTGTAAAACTCGTTGTCTTCTTTTTTGTATCCAGCTCTACTCTGTCTTAAGGCAACCATTTAGCTTGTGTTATGGTGAAATGTACAGCAGTATGTTTTCCTTTCTCACTTTTCATGGCTCTCCTTCCTCAGCATCTATATTAATACATTCTGGAGAGTACTCTGGGACATCTTCAGAGAGACCTCGTTTCTTTTTCCATGCAGCGTAAGCATTCTGTGGTGACATTGTCACACAGTGTTTTATTCTTGGTGCACGCCTGGGTTCTTTGCAGTTTTTCCAAATAGTCAGTGCCACAGAATCAACCTCATAAGCACTTGCTGTAACGTAGTAACAATCTTACTCTGTATTGTTTTATTTTCCTGTCTTTTACAAAACTTCCTACCAAAATTATTTGTGTGTTTTTGCAAGTTCTTTATGACCACTGTGAAGGCCTTTCCTGGTTGGTTACTTGTATTATAGAATCTCAGTGAAAAAAGTAAAAAAGGATTTTAGAATCTCAGGGACAAGGTAAAAATCTCCTGGAAGCCCCTGTTGTCCCTCTTTTTTCTCAGAGTGCTCCCTCAGTTGGATAAGCATGGAGGAAATAACCAGCACTGTATTATACACAAAACTTGATTATATTGTTGTCTTTACTTGTAATTGTGTTTTTTAAAATATTTTTTCTGTATTATTTTCTCTTATTTTTTCTTTGTTTCAGGCTGTTTGGCATTCTGGTTTTTCAGCATTATAAATAATACCATGTGTATAAAGACTTTTTAAAATTTGTGATGTTCTGAAAATTGGTTTTTGTAAAACTCTAAATGAGAAATAAGCCTGTGTTTGTTAAATACAGTGATGAGCTTGTTCTTATCATAACTTGAGAAGTGAAGTCAGTAAGAGATTGTCACCTTGAACTCTTTAGCAAGTAAATTCCATTTTTCTTTTTTTTCTTGTGGTAGGACCTTAGAAATGAAGTTGAAAAACTAAGGAATGAAATGAATGGGAGAGAGAAGGTAGTGGAGAAGCATTATGGGAGTCTGCTGAGCGAAAGCAGTACAAAGCTCCACACTGCAGAGGAAGTGCTTGGGTGTCTAACAGAAAGTGGAAGTCAAAAGAATCTGCTGCTTCAGGTAGGGTGCCATTTTTTCCTTTCATATGTCAGTCACTTTTCAATGCAGTAGTTTATTCTAAACTCTTGCAAGGACTCTTGCTTTGAGACAGAGTCTCTTGTAACCCTGGCTAGTCTCAGACTCACTTTGAGGCTGGGGTGACTGTGAGCCTCTGACTCTGACTGTCCTGTCCCCACCTTTGGTGCACTGGGTTCCGAGCTATATCCCACCACTGGCACCTTAACAGAGTTCACTGCTGTCTGTGGTACTTAGAGCTTCCCTTATGTTTGTCATGTTCCTCTGCTAGTAGAAAGGGAAGTGCTTACCCAGGTCACATGATAAATCCAATACCCTAGCTGGATTTGCTCCTGTGCCCAGCCCGCTCAGTGAAGGCAAGTACTTGGGCAGTAGTCCTTCATTCCTTTGCCCATTTCCTCTCCTGTTTAGTATTGGAATTCCCTTCTTATTTGATCAATATACTGAATTTCTGAGATTCAACCCAGGTAACAGTGGTGGATTAAATCCAGGTATTTAATGTTGCTACCTACTACTGATACTTCCTTGAAACCAGAGTGTAGAGGTAGGAAAGTGTATGTCCACAGGGCTATCTATGTAGGAGAACTGTACAAAAGAGGCTGGGAGTTAACAAAAATTTTGATGTTACATGTGTTTGGATGAGTGGGACCTGCACAAGGTTCAGTTTCACCACTGTGGCACATAATAGAGAATAGCAAGCAAGAATCAAGCTGACTTAAGCTACAGCTCAAGAAAGACTCAGCAGTCATAAGATGTGGCCACTGCCTTTGAAACAGATTTAACTGAGATTTGAGGCAGGTCTAGGTGACCTTCTTCCTCTCCAGCAAGAGATCTCTGGAGAATGTAAAGCAGAGGAGTGCTGACCTGGGGGCCACAGGAGGCAGAAGAGACTCACAGAGCAGAAATGGCAGTGGAGGGAGTCAGGTGAATGAAGTGTACAGACCCCAGCCAAGGAGACACCTCCTCGAGGAGAAAAGGGTGAAAGATTTTGGGAGCTGACGATTCTTACAGCTGGTTTTCACCTGTACATCTCCTAGGAAGTCTACTTTGTTCTGTCCATTTCCACACTGACTGAGTTTCTGGGCACTTAAATATTTAAAAGGTGAGTGGCCTAAGTTCATCAAAAGGGAGAAAATGTTGAAAAGGCAAGTCAAAGGCTTAAGAAAATGAAGGTACATAGAAATTGGGACAGGTGGCTCATGCCTATAATCCTAGCACTTGGAAGGCTGAGACAGGAGGGTCATGAGTGTGAGGACAGCCTGGGCTATAGAATGAGACCTTATCTAAAGGGAATGGGGGACAGTTTTTAGTAGAAATGCAACAATGAAAATTATACAGCTTTTTAAACCTACAAAACTCTGACAACAAAACCATATAAAATAGGAAGTAAGATCGGGATCTATGGGGATGACTCAGTGGGCTTAAGTACTTGTCATAGAAGTCTGATGCCCTTAATTTGATTCCCAGAACCCACATAGAGGTGGAAGGAGAGAACTTACTCCATATAGCTGTTCTCTGACCTCCACTAGTGCTATAGCACACATGCTGTGATGCACACACTCAAACACACACACACACACACACACACACACACAGAGGGAGGGAGAGAGAGAAAATGGGAATAAAGATCAGAATCTAATACAAATAAAGATATCTAGAAAAGAAGAATGACCTATTAGAAATTCAATATATGATTGCTGAGTTAAACATTTTCAGTACCAGAGTTAGAAAGTTGAAGATAAAAGTTGTGTAAGTCTTCCACAAAACATAATTAAACAAGAAGATATGGAAAAGGTAAAGATAAGAAAATTAGAGGCATGGTTCAAGAGTTCCAAAATATGACTAACTGAAACTCCAGGAAGCAAAGCAGGCGAAGCAGGTCCAGGTATCAGGAGCCATGTCCCGGAATGGAAGGACAGCTGTCCCTGTGCAAGGGATAAAGGAAGACTCATAGGCTGAGGTGAGGCACTGTGATATTTCAGAGCTTGGTGATTAAGAAAGGATCTGAAAGAATCCAGAGAGGGGAGCAACATAGACCGTGCAGGAAGAACTGGGACTCAGAGTGACATCAGAACTCCCAACAGCTGCTTTAAACACTGAAGATACAGGGGTAATGCTTTCAGACTTTAAGGAGAAATGATTTCCAAACTAGCGTTCTGTCTTCAGCTAGTCTGTCGGCCAGTGTGAGAGCCGAGCAAGGTATTTTTCAGGTATGTGGTATCTTAAGGTGTCTTGCATGCACTCTTCAGGAAGTTCTTGGCAGAAGAGCCTTATAGGCAATGGAATTAACACAGGAGAGATAAAGGATCCAGAAAATAGTGGTTTCCCCAGGATGTGCTGAAGGGAAGTCCAGAGTGACAGCTGAGCTAAGTGTAGAGTCCAGGTTTGGGTCTTTGAGGGAGGGTGTCATCAGGCACTCTTCTGGGAAACTAGCAGAACTGATCTATTACTGGTGTATTTGACCCTATTAGGAGGGATTTAATTTTTTTCCTTAGAATTTGGAGAAAATTTGAAGTTTATAATAATTTTATGAACTAAATAGGCAAATAGAACAAACTAGTTACTAATTCCAAGAGTTCAGAGAACTGAATGTGACTAGCAGTGTGATCACGAATGCTGCATTGCTCAGCAGTGTTTGTGTGGCTTTAATGTAATGCAAATATTGTTTCAACTAGTTATAATACAGTTGTTAGGAAAGGCCTTGAGATGAAGATGATTTGTAAAAGAACTAAATCCCAATTGGAGCCAGTTGGTAAAGTTGAAATGTAAGAAATCAAGAACCACAAGAGTGAGAATGTCTTGGTGACACTTGAAGGCAGAGCAGAAGTTGTGCCTAAAGAATTGCAACTTGGTTTTGCCTGGGATTGAGCCTTTGAGGTGAGACCTGTTCCCTTGTTAAGCTTTCCTGTGTAGTTTGCTTGGTAAAAACATGAGAATAATGGTGAGTTGTGTCAACACAATCCTAGAGAGGCAGTGTCGGCCAATTTCTGGTTCTTCCCATTTTAGTTCAGAGCATTGCCCATTTCTTTCTTTGTGGGTACAGAATTCTTTCTAAATGATTGGCATGTTAAATTAATTCTGTTCCATGCTCAGGAGGTAGGTGTGGATCTTATCCCTTGCTTTCCTTGAAAGAATGAACAAAACCCTGGCTTAGGAATCACCAGGTTGGGAATAGATATTGTACTTGAACTTGGCCAGAGACCAGAGATGCAGTCTCCTAGGCCTGTTGTATTATTGGATTCAGACTTCTAAGGGGCCAGGGAAGGGAACTGCACTGTGTGTCATGGAGAAAGAGCCTCATGTATGAGCACACCTTAATGCTTATTTGCAGTTCCAGCCTTTTTTGCCTTGTGTATGTCATTGGTTTTGGGTTTATAATTTCAGAGGAGACTAAGACTTTGTTGAATGTAAATATGTAAGCTCTCTAATGGCCTGGCATGTTGACTGGGTAAGAAATGGACCCAGAGGTCATGAAATGAGCAGGGTAAACCTAGGGATGGTACCAGCTTATTGGAGCAGAGTACCATATCCACAAAAGGATCGTCACTGTGGCTAGTAAAGGCAGTTCATGGACAGCCACTATCCTCAGTCACCTTGCTGCTATGCTGCTTGCTCTCATCCAGTCATGGTATGCAGATGATGTTGCAGCACAGCTGTGTAGTTGCCTAATGTTTGGGGATGATGGAATTATTTAGGGGACATACAAATTTTATGGCAAAATAAGATATCTTCCCTTAAAGAGTTTAAGAACGATACACACGTACATAATTGTATATATATGTATGTATGTACGGTGTGTGTGTTGTGTGTGTGTGTGTGTGTGTGTGTGTGTGTATTGGATAAAAACTTTGTTATGATTAGTTTCATTTCCTTAGAAATCCAATGAAAAAGATTTGGAAGTAATACAGCAGAACTGTTATTTAATAACTGTAGAGGAGCTCAAGTTTGGGAACAATGGCTTAGTAACAGAAAAGTGTTCTCAGCAGTCACCAGGCAGCAAACTCATCTTCTCTAAGGCAAGCTTGACTGAATTTGGGTGTCCACATGCGAATGTATTCATGTTACTTTCTGAAACGTTATCTGATGACTCCTTTGATAGTGCCGTCTTCCTGATAATTTAGCTTACAATGGGTGGGGTGGGGAGGCTTTTTCTAGCCATTCTGCAGATTATTATCCTTGTCTGGTCATTCTGGTTTGTTGTGCACCTGATACCAAGAATTTCTAGCTTTTATTGGAGAGGAATCGTGTATCTGCTCCATCAAGGATCCTTTCTTAAGAAATGTTGGATTCTAAGCAGTAGGGAAGTTGTCCTGATGAAATGCTGGCTCTTCCTCATCGGGTCCCCATTGTTGGTCTAGTCTCCTTTGCTCTTAACAAACTGTAGTGCTTGCCAATGCCTGAAAGCACAGTTGATGCTCTGTGTGCCTTTGTTTATGTCTGCCCATCTAACCCCTGAGTATCCCTGCAAACTAGACTAACCTTTCTTGATCCCACAGCACTGTACTGGCCCCTCTTTTGTAGCACACACTCTTCCCCTAGTTGTTGTCCTTGGCTCCACCTCTCTGCTTCTCCTACCCTGCACCAGGTGAAGCACCATTGGCTGGCACTTTAGGGGTGAGAGTAGGTGCTTATCTCTGAATCCAGTGCTTAACCCTATATACTTGGCTCTGGAAATGTGAGTTTAGTGATTGATTACATGAATGAATTATATGAATGAATATGGCAACCTGACCCGCAAAAGAAGAGGTGTTAAGTGTAGGACAAGTCCTTTAAACCTTTTTTAAAATTAGGCAAATTAGTTCCCTGATGAATGGTTGATTGTGTCTTGTGGTTTTGTGAAAGGTGTTTCTCAAAATGATTAACACACTGGACAGCATGGGCATCAGCCACTGGACCCATGTAGGCACTTAGGCTGGGATAGAGTTGGAGACTGCCCTGAGCCTTATCACCCTGCAGTTATTCTGTTGTGGAGTGGACATTTAAGGGCCCACAGCAGGAACCAAAGTGGCTATAGAGGTTACAGTGGATCGATTGGCCAGGATTTGTTTTTTTTAGTAGGCATAGAAGTATTTTAGCAACCAGTGCCTTCATGGTGCTTCAGTGACAGACCAGTCCTGGGCCTGGCTGGATGAGCAGTGATCCTCCTATTGGCTCTGACAGTTCATGTGTTGGCACCTGGAGGTCCTCATGAGAATGTCAGCCTGGGTGAGAGGAGCCCTTGGGCTGACTGGGAATCTGGAGTCTGGAGCTTTCTCCTGTTTCTGTCATTTCACTTAGGACAAGTGCAAGAACTAAGTCTCAGCCAATGTTTGGCATTTTGATTTGGACCAAACTTATTGGAATTGTTGAGGTGTACACAGCCTGTAGTAAGTTAGCTGTTTTGAAAGTAGACGGTTTAGGTCAGATAATATCCTGGTTAGTTTTATGTCAACTTGACACAAGTTAGAGTCATCTAAAAGGGCAAAGCCTCAATTGAGAAAATGCCCCCATAAGATCCCACTGTAGGATGTTTTCTTGATTAGTGATTGACGGGGTAGTGCTCAGCCCATTGTGGGTGGTGCTATATCTGTGTTGCTGCTTCTAGAAGAAAGCAGGCTGAACGAGCTTTGGAGAACAAGCCAGTAAACAGCATCCCTCGATGGCCTCTGCTTCCAAGTTCCTGCCCTGTTTAAATTTCTGTCCTGGCTTCCTTTAGTGATGAACTATAATGTGGAAGTGTAAGCCAAAGAAACACTTTCCTCCCCAACTTGCTTTGGTCATTATGTTTCATTTCAACAATAGAAACCCTAACTAAGATAGGTAGTTTAGAGGAATACATTTCTATGGATTTATATGATTTAGTTATTAAACTTTGCTCTAATGTTTTAGTTATATATAGTTAATTGGACAAAATTTTATAATCGTATGAAGCTGGTTGAATATTTTAATATTTATTACATTTATTTATTTTGTGCTGCGTGGTATCTGTCCCTCATAACTATGGGTACCAAGACATTGCATGGACATTTGGTAGTATCCACATCTTAGTAATTTTTAAACTATTCTTCATAAATGCTGAAGTATTTGGCAAAGGTTTTAATCTGTTGTGCAGGCCTCATTGCAGATTGCAGACAAGGAATTGTAAATTACATTTCAAAATTGTAAATTTCTGGTGTCAATT
The DNA here is from genome assembly GCA_001685075.1 of Bramus lutescens. Lineage (NCBI taxonomy): Eukaryota > Metazoa > Chordata > Mammalia > Rodentia > Cricetidae > Bramus > Bramus lutescens. The sequence continues at coordinate 18,533 of LOEQ01003766.1, forward strand.
TAGGAACTCCTAGCTGTTGCAGTCATACTGTCTTTGCTCTGTTCCAGTGGTTCTCGCCCTTCCTAATGCTGCGACCCTTTTATACAGTTCCTCATGATGTGACCCCCACAGCCACAAAATGATTTTCATTGCTACTTCATAGCAGCAATTTTGGTATTGTCATGAATCATGATGTAAATACCTGTGTTTTCCGATGGTCCTAGACAACCCCTGTTAAAGAGTTTGGTTGAGAATCACTGCTCTATTCCCTCAAGAAACATTTGCTTTTCAAATGGTTGTTCTTTCTGTATAGAAAATGTGGATTTCTTTTGCTGTACCCTTGGCCATTTTGTGTTAATTTAGGATTTATCTTCTGCCCATTTTTACAAAGAGCTCAAGGCTGTGATGTTGTTTCTGTTCCTGCTAAACATTGTGTAGTCTTGAGAATTAATGCTTGGGTGCTGAGGGAGCTGAAGAAGAGTGTGTGAAGCTCCCTGGCTATATGTGACTTGTCATAGCTGTGGTTTCCAACTTGACTGATGACGTGGTTTGGAGATGCAGCTGCATTTTGTGAGTGTTCAAATAAATGTCTTTGTTGCAGTGTTGTGGCACAGCTGATGAAATAGGCCCCATCCATCTACCAGGTCACCAAATTCCCTGATTAGTGGAAGTGATGCATTAAGCCTTCTCTTTACTGGTTTGCTGTCTCTTCAGATTGTTATCTGCACTGTAGACGTTTCCTTCAAGGCCTTAAGGAACAGGTGGTGGAGCAGAAACTGCCCCCTGCCCTTGTTGGGTACAGAATGTCAGTCATACTACTTACGATCTCTGGCCTTTGACAAGTCACCAGATCTCTTTGAAATGTCACAGATTCTAATCTGTCCTTCTGAGGCGATAAAGACTAATGGAGGCACGCTCATAAGTTCCCTCTTGTTTGCGTGCTCCAGAAGCCAGTGTAGAGTAGTTCAGTGGCCATGAGGAACAACTTTGGGGATAACCTGGAGGTTCTCACAAACACTAGATGGGATGCTCTGGAGAAATGGAGAGAATGCCATGGACTTTAAAGACAAATATCTTGGACTTTGGTCTCTGTCTTTGACTTAATGTAGACCTGGTCACTCCTAAATGGTTGTGTGTTGTCTCCCTCTAAATCTTAGAAGAATTGTGCTGGTTGAGCATGGCCCCAGAGCCTTGCTCACAAAAGAGCAGTGTTGGCCTGTGCACTGCTGCTATGTCTCAGTGACATTCTGGTTAGGCAGGAGAATAGTGGTGAACAGGGCGATCACCCCTAAAGCTGTGGAGGATGCAGGCAGTGCAGAGCCATGCATGGAGATGTGTGCCAAGTTCAGTGCCATGTTGGGAGACCTCCTGTTGAACTGTTCCTTGTTTAGAGATGCTGGTGGAGACGGTTGGTGGCACCTGCTTAGCAGGTGGGTCTTACTGCCCACCAACCCTAGGCAGCCTAGCTCTCTTCTATGCCAAGGAGATCTTCTGGCTGTCAGCTCTGCTGAGGGTGCCAAATGACTTCATTCTAATGGGGCATGAGTCAGCGCAGGGGAATAGGTGATTGATGAAATGGGACGCAAATGGCTCCGACGAGTTCATTTATTTAACATGGGTGAGCAATTTGCTTCTAGGAAGACGTTGACTCACTCTGACTTCCATTATGCAAAATATCCACAGGAATCTCTGCTCTTAAGATTCATATCAGTCCCTGTGTTCTCCTCTTACCTATTTAATCACCAGTTCAGTGAGTGTTTATGGCAGAATTTGATTTGTGCCAGACACCAGGCCTGGTTTAGGATAACGGCTATATGCTTTGCTCAGCCTGAGCAGGTGGTTGGCACAAAAGCTCTGGGTAAAGGTAGGTGGGTGCTTCCAGGCCAGAGGAGGGTATCGTTCTTGGCTAGAGAGGGCTTCCTCTAAGATTGGGTTTGAGAAGGTTTTACGAAATGTGGGGAGTATTACTGGGGAGTGGTAAACAACATCTCACCACCTCTGGGCTCTCTGATGTTCTTTGAGACTTGGGGAGGGATTTCAGAGATCCCTGAGAGGAAAGACAGGAGAAAGGAATGAAGACAGATGCTAAGGAGTGTGGTGGCCTCAAAACCTTGGCAAAGAGCTGCCAGGAAGAAGAGGAGAGGAGAACTGGGCTGGGCATCTGGGGCTGGCCTGACAGTTCTTTTCACTGTGGTTCAGAGCCTGGCCTACTGAGATTCTCTGACCACTAGAAGCCCACATTTACTACTTTATTTACTAGCCCTTCTTGATTAACATTGACATCACATGCAAGCACATATCCTGACTTTACTGATTATCAGTTAAGTGAACTCAAGTTACAACTGAACAATGGGAAGATTGATATAGTGTCCAGGGCTTCTATAAAGTACCTAGCACAGCACCAGAGCATTGGATTGAGACATAGAGCTGACACCAGGTGTCCATTCCATCCTAGGCACCATGTGTTGATTAATTCATTTAATCTTTTTAACCTCTTAAGGTAGGCGTGGATGTGCTGAGGAGCACAGACTTGGAGCCTACCTCATGATCCTGATGTTGGGCTTGATCACCATCCTTGTGTCTTCATGTCTAGAATTAGGGAAAGGTATCCCCTTTGCACCTAGGTTGTGTTCACAGTCATTGAGAGACGGTATACCTGGAGAACATTTAGCATAATAAGCCCATAAAGTCAGCACAGCTGGTAAAGAGGCAGACAGAAATGTTGTACTGTGAGACAGGATACAATGAGAACACCAAGGACTTGGTGGCTTTCTTTATCTTGATGCCCTCTCAGGTGCTTATGTGCAGCTGAGAGCTGAGAGAACCCCATGGGGCACTGTTGTGTGCAGAAGCATTTAGGAGTACCTGGGCCTAGTCTGTAGTGTGATTTACAGAAATGCTGGATATCTAGCTGGATAAACTAGCATCTCAGGCCTAGCCTGGTGGTTTATTGTTCCAATCTTGGGTGCACAGCCCCAGGCTGAAGATCTGCCTGACCTGGAAGACAGCACTGTTTTCCTGAGTCAGGGTGCTTAGCCTTTTTTTTTCTTACTGCATTCATTTGCGGTCCAGCTGAAGTCAAAGACTCATGCCCTAGAAAAAAAAATGTTTAAATGCACAAAATTTATGGATGCATCAGTTGTGATGTAAACCAATATTTTGAAATTCAGTTATCAAAGTATAAAAAGTTTGCTCTAGAAATGATTTTTGTAATGTATTTAAATAACAAAAATTTAGTGATGAGTATAATGACCACAGTAGCTTTGAAATAGAAGAATAAATGTTCTGAAATATCTTTGGCACTTACAAAATAACATATTTTAGCTGGTAGAGTCATAGAGCTAGCCCTAGTGCTTGTGTTGTTTGTGGCAACTACAACAGAAGTGAATGGTGCTTGCAGTTAGAGGCTAGTGAACAGAGGATGAAGATGCACAGGGTTTCTGGTCACATTTGTGTATCCCCTATATGTGTTGGTAAGGTTGAGAAGAATGTCTGTGAGTAGCAGCAGCAGCCACTTTTCCCTGAGCTGGATATTCTCTTCAGTATTTGGAAAGTTCTTAGTTTTGATTGCACACTGCCGGTAGGCTGTACACATTACCTTGGTCATTTTAACATTATTATTTTTGAGTTAATTTGAAGTTCATTTTTAAAAAAAAGTCCTAAGAATAAACGGGTTTACCTTTTCTGAGTGATCTGAAAGTTGCACCATGAAGCCCTTGTCACTTCTGAGTCCTGTAAGCAGGCATTAACCAACAGCAGGAAATGCACATAGACTGCACTGCCTTCTAATTCTCAGACTTATTCACAGTTCTTCAGCTGCCTCAGAAATGCTTTGCACAAAGGGTCTGATTTAGGATCCCGTCTTGAGATTTCCAGTCTTGATTCTTTAGTCTCATGGCTTTGCTCCTTTGAAGTATGCAGATCAGTTGTGTTCATGTGGTATGCTTAATGTTTGGTGATTTGATTTAGTTGGTGCATCTTTGGTGGGTGTGTCAGCGTTGTGGGATATTTGATCGTACTGTGAAACTCTGAGACTGTGTTAACAATATCAACCTTGGATCAGGGGGTGGAGCCAGTGACTAGTTGACAGGAATTAGCCATAGAGAGTATGGAGGAGCTAGGAATATGGATAGAGAGAGGCACATAGAAAGGAGTAGGAAGTGACTTGGAGATTTGCAGGCTTTTTTAGTTTGGGGATGAATGGAGAGACGATATCCTGCCAAAAAAAAAAACAAAGGTCAGCTGGTTGTCTTTCAGCCCCTGTGAGCTAGCCAGTTTTTACCCCAACATTGGTAAGTAGAACAATAGAGACTTAGTTAAAAACTGCCTTTGGTGGCAATGGCAGTACTGGTGCTGGTGGGACGAGAAGTCCTCCCAGGTCATAGCCTGAGCGGCATAGTACTGATAGGAGTTGGGGGTGGGGTGGGAAGAGCAGATTATAATTAAAATATTAGGAGATTCAGGTTCACCCGCTGTGCCAGAGTGGTGATGCTGTGTTCACACCTTCTTTTGTTCCATGATACACAGTCCATGTGTTTAGTTACTAATTGTGCTGGCTTTGTTAAATTCACAAAGACTATGTCTTCAGGAATCTGGACTATCCAGTTTCCCTTTTTCCTGTGTACAAAGAAGAATATCAGGGTAGTGTTTTGAGTCTATAAATAATCCTGATTTCCAAATACTCACCCTTTACTTTTAGCATCCTTTTATGTTTGTTGGCCAATTTGTTTATTACAGTGATGATTGCCAAATGGTTATGTTTTCTAATCCCATCATCCGTCCCTCACTTATTGATTACCATTTTACTGTAAGGAAAAGCCTCTTCTCATGTAGTCATTTGTATTAATTTTTGACTTTGTGAATTCCTATCTTATATAATTATTTTGATGTTCAAACTGTCTCATGTTTACCTGGCAAGAGCTTTTTTGAAAATGACCTCAGTATCTTCTGGACAAAGTTTCATCATTATTTAGCCATTTATTTATTAGTTTTGCGGGATTATAATTGAAAACATCAAGTTTTGGTAGCTGAGGGTATAGTTCATTGACATGTAGAGTGCTTGCCTGACATTCACAATTCCCTGGGTTCAGTCCCTAGCACCAGTACCACACACACACATACTCACACAAGGTACACAGTTTAATATTTTGATAGCCATTGTGAAATCACCACAGTCAAGATACCTAACGTAGTCATCACCTCAGAGTGTTCCCATGGTGTTTTTGAAGAGCATGTTTACGCTCTACCTTTGTAGAGGACGTCAAGTACGAGACACTGTTGTTCACCTTGGTCCTCATGCTGCGTGCTATCTCTCTGGGACTTACTAGTATAACTGAAACTCTGTTTGATGACTTGCACTTCTATTTTTCAATCCCTTCACAGATCCTAGCAATCAATGCTCAGATAATTAAGAATGTATTTTCTGGTACAACAGAATGCCGAAGGCACATTTTCTTGTCTTTGATTTCATCTGTCCAGTACTGGAGTTAACTGTTTTTCCAGATGTCTCTGGTTCCTTGGCATAATTTATCTTAATCTGCTCTGTAATTTCATAAGGTTATAGTCATTGTTGATTGCTTTTTAGGTGGGAACGTCAAAGCTGTTAATAAGCAACTTTCCAAATTCCCAAATTGTGAAGTGGCTGCACCAGAATTTGAACTTGAAGGCTAGTTCACATTTGTGAATGCTGATCCACAAAATTGTATCCCCATTTCATAACAGAAGAACTAATCCTCGTGGGGTTGACAATCGGCTTTTCCAAGACTGTTTTGCTAATTAGCAGTGGTCCAGCCTCTGTCATCACCCTGTTCTGGACACCGTCAAGTGCCACTCACTTGACCTCTTCTACTCTCCTGCATGGCTCTGTTTCAGGTTTTGCTAGGTTTTGCTTTGTGAGTGTTTCTGTGAAGCAGCATCTAGTGTAGTGAGGTATTCCTTAGAGTGTCCTGTCATCAGGCCAGCAGCACTGAGCGAGTGTGGCTGAATCAGGTGGCTTTGAGGATCTTTCACAAACAGCTTTTGGATGTTGTTGGCATGGCTCTCTACTTTGTGTTGAGTATTAGTTAGCTTCATGTTACTATAGTGAAACATAAGATGTTTAACTTATAAAAGGAAAAGGTTTTTTTTAGTGTAAAGTTTTGGAGGTGCCAGCCCAGGATTGGAGTTCATTATGTTGAGCAGGCAGTGGAAGGGAAAATTTGGCAGAAAAACTGCTCACTTCAGGTCTAGGAAGCAAAAGAAAGAGAAGAAGAGGATAGGGTCCTACAGTTCCTCTTAAGGGTGCATCCTCAATGACCTAGCACCTCCCACCAGGTGCCATGTCTCAAAGCTTCTGTTACCTCCCAATGGCACCACCCTGATGGACCTTTGGGCACTGTGCAGACTGTCATTCCTAACTTCTCCTGCAGGTGGTGCTGTGTGACTGTGGCCTGAGCTCAAGTCTGGCTCAGAGCCTTCATTTCAGTCTGTGGTTTTTAAAAATCCAGAGCTAGACACATGTGTTTGCATAATGGCAGGCCTTATTCCCTGGCTTATGCCCTAATGTCAGATGCCCATTGTCATTTCCAGGAAAGGCAACAGTCAGACTATGAAGGGCTGACGGGGGACTTAAAGATGGAACAGAGCATCTATGCCCATCTGGTGAAGACTCTGCAGGACTCAGATAGGTAAGTTTCTCTTCAGATACCACAACCACACCTACTTCCTGCTTAGTCCCGCTGGTTTCTGAGTTTGGGTGGGGGGAGTCACAGATCCCACCAGATGTAGTAAACTTTCAAAGCTGATGAGTCTCCTTTAATGGTCAAATCTACGTATTATCAGTCAATCAGGATTGTCTGATTAGAGTAACAAAATTAGCGTTAACACAGAGTGAATGTTCTGAGTTTTCACTTCTTGATTGTGTAACTAGTAAGTTGTTCCATGTGCCTTCCATGAGGAAAATTCTATTGCACATGATCCTCCAAAGCCAAGAAAGGTTAGGTGACTTGTCCAGGACCATACAGGTGTGTTGGCAGACCCCTGGGATTTGGCCCCATCTTCATGTCTTAAAGTGAGTCATGTCTGTGGAATTGCTGAAATCATTTGAGGAAAGGCAGCTGTGGCTGGTGATGTGGCGGTCAGCCTTCTGTCAGCTCTAGCTCTGTGTCCCCAGGCAAGTGGCTTGTTCTGACCTCTTTTTGCACCTCTCTAAATCATCTGCCTATCCTCAGGGTAGTTCTAATTGAAAGGCTATGGTATCTGGTGTTCATTTCAAAACAGTAGAGGAACAGAGGTGTGGTTGTGATGGGACAAGATTGACCACAGCTTCCTGGTTATTGGTCTAGGGTGTGGAGATATGCACAAGGGACTTTGTCTTTTTTAAAAAATAATTTCCAAAATTTCCCTAGTTAAAAGCGTGACTGTCCCCTTTCCTTCACCCATGCCCTTTGCTCTTGCCGCACTGGGCTCTTCAGTGTTCCCTGGACTGTGCAAACCTGCCTCTGCCATCAGCTGCCATTTCCTGCCCACTGTCCTTGCCCTTCCTTGCACTGTCTCATAGCATGCCTTCAGGTTAGCCCAGGTGATACTGTCATGAGGCCCATCTGATTCTCAAGTCAGCTGTCCCTCTGTGCCCCTCCCCTTCTCTCAGGGCAGGATTGTCTGCAAGGCCTGACAGAGCAGGTGCTAGGGAGTACTGTTTAGGAATGCCCTCCTCTAGCACTGATCCTCCAGGTTATGAGGTAATTCCCAGATTCAGAGGTGAAATGAGTTTAGATACGGTGGAAAACATGCTGCTGGAACTAGGTGTGGACATAGCTCAGGAAGCCTGGCCGTTTCACTCTGGAGAGGGCATGGAGTCATGGGAGAGACAGAACAAGTTTTTCTTTCATTGTACAGCATCTCTGACAGAGCCAGCATAGATTCTGGACTCAGAGAGACTTTATGGGTCGACGTGATTGCTCTTAAGAACTCCCAGCATCCAAATGGTTCCTAGTTTCATAGCTCTTTCCTAGTGAATAAAAACATGGATGAGACTGAAGAGGGCCAGGGATGCAGCTAATTAACAAGGATGCATAAAAGGTTTCATCCTCATCTTCAGGCCTAGATCCACACCCCAGTCCCAGCACTTAGCAGGTTTGAACTTGTGGGTTTCATCTCTAACACTGAGCCTTAGTATGTGTGTTTATAGTGCAGAGATGAGCAGGCCTGCCTACCCTCTTAACCTGACCTTTGCCTATCTCCCAACACATTTCTATGCTTACCTTCCTCCCNCTCCCTTCCCTCCCTTCCTCTCTCCCTCCCTCCCTTCTTACCCTCCTTCTTTCCATCCTGCCCATCTTTTATCCTATCCACTTTCAACTTACCTGCCTCCAAACCTGCTTAGTTTATCTATTTCTCTATCTACCTCCTGTCTGCCAGCCTTGGTAATGTTGCTATATAAGAAGTAGTGGTTTGAATGAGAATGGCCCCTTGGTCCTTGTTGCTGGAACTATTTGAGATGGATAAGGAGCTATTGTGGGTGGGCCTTGAGTGATGAAACCCACATCATTCTCAGTTTGCTGTCTGACTTTTGCTTGTGTATGGTCATGGGCTCATCACTCTCTGAAACTGTAAGGCACAATAAACTCTTTCTTCTTTAGGCAGTAGTAGGCATCTCAGCACTATAGAAAAGTAACTAAGACACAAGGTCTGATACTATGTAAACTTCAGTGCCCTCTGGCAAGCAGGAAGCTTTCAATAAATGGCAGCACTTATTAGGAATAGCAACACCAAAAGCCCAGTCTCCCGGTCCCAGCCTGAGCACACGCGCACGCGCGCGTGCGCGCGCACACACACACACACTCACCACACACATATATAACTATGGGGTTTTAGATCCTCAGACCTTGGAGCAGAGGACACAGTTGCAGATGAGAGCCATTGAGTTCCTGTTTGTAGTTTTATTACTGCTCACTCTGGAAATGTAGTAAATGTACCTATAAGTATACTTGTGATTAAAGTGAGAAAGGAAGGGATAGCCCCCATGAGCTGGGTCACTTTAGACGGGCAGTACTCAGAAGCTGGTTACTTTAGTTCCATATTACAGAATGGAAAATGCTCGTTAGGGTGTTAAGGGCCTGCTTGACTCTCAGCGAGTCTCTCAGACTCTACTGTGAAAAATGATCAGAGTTCAGACCTTCTAGACTTCTGAGCTGATGCTTTTGTGGATGTACCCTCACCCCAAGGATGAGTTCAGTTGTTGCTTAGCCTCAGCAGTATGGGGATATTTGGGACTGGATCTGTATAGATCACAGGAACACATAGATCATATAATACCCACTATGTGCTGTAGGCTTTATAGATCATATAGTACATGCTAAAGATGTGGGATATCCTTCTATATATGTTTGCTTTTATTGGTTAATGAATAAAGATGTTTTGGCCAATGACTTAGCAGAGTAAAGTCAGGCAGGAAATCTGAACAGAGGTATATAGAGAGAGTAGGTAGAGTCAGAGAGATGCCATATAGTTGCTGAAGGAGACAGACAGCTGGAACTTACCAGTAGGCCTCAGCCTCATGATGATACACAGATTAATAGAAATGGGTTAATTTTAGTTGTAAAAGCTAGCTAGAAATACACCTAAGTTATTGGCCGAGCAGTAATTAATATAATTTCTCTGTGATTATTCGGGTCTGGGTGGCTGGGAACAAAAGAGCAGCCTCCACTTAAAATGTACCATAAGCACTGTAGATCATATAATACACACTATGCACTGTAGACTTTATAGACCCGTAGTACATACTATGTACTGTAGACTTTATAAATAATATAGTACACACTATGTATCATAGACTTTATAGATAATATTATACACACTATTGCTGTAGGCTTTATAGATAATACAGTACTCACTATGTACCATAGGCATTGTAGATCATATAATACACACTATGTACCGTAGGCTTTATAGATCATATAATATACTCTATGTGCCATGGGCTTTATAGATCATATAGTACACACCATGTACCATTGGCTTTATAGATCATATAGTACACACTATGTACTGTAGGATGTTAGTAATATCCCTAGTTCTGCCTGCAAGCTGGTGCCACAGTGCCCCATCCTAGTATGGTTGTGGCAACCACAAATGTCTTTAGATAGATATGGCCATATGTCTTCTATAGTTGTAAAATTCTCTCCAGATGAGATTCCCTACTGTAATTCCCAAGAACCAGAATTTCTGGCTCATCAGATGAGGAAGGAGGGAAATGATATAGATTCTTGCTGAGTGTCCACCAAGCTTTCTCATGTAGCGTTCTTGCTTAACCCCCAAAACCAACTCAAAGGGAAGATGTTATTATCTCATTTTATAGCTGAGACAGCTTAGTGGACTGACCTGAGTCTATAGAGTGGATTAGTGGCACTTCTTTCTTTTGAACTTTGTGTTTCTGCACCTGGCCATTCCCTTCTGCGACCCCGTTTCAAGAAGAATGTTCAGTGCCTGTTTCTCTCTGAGCAAAACACCTTTGTTCTGCTGGCTACTCATACCTTGCAAGGACTCTCGAGTTGGGAAAACCTAAGTGATAGACCTGAAGCGTGAGCCTGATGGCAGGAGCTTCACTAAAATTCTCCTTTGCTTCCAAGTTAAACGTTTTGGCAGCATGCCACATGCAAGCCAAGCCAGTGCTTTGTTTTACCTCTGGAAGGGTTTCCATCTGCTAAACAAATTTATCATTGAGATTATTTGGAAGTGGAAGTAGGTAAAAGTTTTCTATAGGTCCTTCCTTTGCATGGAGACTGCTTCACAATGAACTGTCCTCAACACACAAGCAGAGAAGAGTAGATAGAGTGGCTTATTTCTTCCGGTGTGTGTGTGTGTGTCTGTGTGTGTGTGTGTCTGTGTGTGTGTCTCTCTCTGTGTGTGTGTGTGTGTGTAGATAGATATAGATAAATGTAGATATAGATATATTCCATTGATGGAACTGGAGAAGTGGGGCTTGAGTCTTGCACACATAAGCCCAGCAATAGTGTCTAACCACTCTGGGAAAATATGATAAAAGCTTATGAGCCTTTTCCTAGAAAAATCCATATATATACATTTTTACAAATAATTACAGAGCAGTGATAAATCCTTTCAGGGAACAGTATGTCAAATATTGGTTGTTTAAAAATGAAACTTTCTGCTGGGCAGTGGTGGCGTACACCTATAATCCCAGCACTTGGGAGGCAGAGGCAGGTGGATTTGTGAGTTTGAGGCCAGCCTGGTCTACAGAGTGAGTTCCAGAACGATATACAAAGAAACCCTGTCTCGAACAACAGAATCAAAAACAAAACAAAAATAAGTAGCCCAAATGTCAAACTTCACAGTAGGCTCAGAGCTCTGCTTTGTGGGCTGTATCTCTAGTACAGGTGTCAGCTGGATCTCCATGCTCCTCTGAGAGCTGGGTGTGCATCTTTCAGATCATGTGGCACTTGCACATGGATGTAAGTCCAAAGCCTCCATGTGAATCTTCACTGTCTAGTAGAATAGCCATTAGCTAAGTGGCTACTTACACTTAGACTTACTTTCAATTTAACAACATTAAACATTCAGTTCCTTGGTACATTAAGCCCCATTTCAGATGCTGAGTCGGCACATTAGCTAGTGGTTGCTGTATTAGACAGTATATAGAACATGCCTGTCACTGGAGGAAGTTCTGTTGGACAGAGTTCCTCGTGATTGCTGTGGCTCTAACAGGCATGTCTTTTTCAAGGTCTCATTGGGTTCTGGGCTTCTTGTACTGTGTTGACCCACATGTGAAACTCAACAAACATCCCCTCCTCTGGAAAAGCTCATTCATACTGTGTGCATTTCAAGCTTGGTTGAGTTAATGCAGTACAGTTCTGTGGACCCTGAATTGGTCTGTTTCTGTCTTGCTGTGAATTCACATTTTCCTAGTTTTTCTTCGCCCCTGGCCCTCACCTTAACCCTCACTCCTACTCCAGTATGACCTCTTTGATGGGAACAGAACAGAAATCTGATTTCTCTCTCCTGAAGCCTAAGTGCTGGGTGAGAGAGCCTCTTAGTAGCTAAGCCTTCTCAAGTCATTATTCCGAACAGTGAACCATTCTGGAGAATTAGATTCTTTCCATTTGCTATGTCTCTAGTAGACACGTAAGGAATGAGTTTAAGTAAGTGGGTAACAGTCACCTGATTTTATATTATATGCTCAGTTAAAAATGTTGCCAGAAACTGTCACAAATGTAGGAGACTATTTAAGCAAGAAACACATTGCACATCCAGTGGCATTGAGACTGTGTGGAAATACTCGTGGAGAAAAAGACTCGGGAGAAATAACATGTGTTGATCAGTTGGAGCATCATAGCAATTTTTATTTCTTTGTGCTTTTATATTTACCTTTTTCTGTAATAAACACATTTACCTTTATAACTAGGAAACAAACAAACGTACAAGTGATATGCAAGCCACAGCTTTGTTGGGCTTTGCATCTTCAAGCACAAATCAGCCTGTTGTATAATTTCTGTTGTTTTGTTTTACCTAGTATCAGTGACCTGCAGGCTGAGCTGAAAGAGGTTCTTGCCCTGCGGAAGCAGCTGGAGCAGGATGTACTTGCCTATCGGAATCTGCAGAAGGCCCTGCAGGAAGAGCTCAGTGAAATTCAGAGGCGAGAAGGTACACACGCCTTTCTATGGCTATCGTTTTGGTTATTTTATGTGGAAGATCTTGATTGAACTGGAAGAATCCCTAGACCAGGAAGTAGTATGGCCACATGATAATATTTGATGACTGAGTCTGCTTCTATCTGGCGTCAGCCTTCCAGGTGGAAGGGCCTATTAAAGTCTATTCTGTAGAGGGTCTATAGTAGATTTACATCCTGCCCTTCTATAGGCATCATTTGCTACTTTATCTCCAGATAACCTGAGGGACTGGAAGCCCCATTGTCTGGTAATCAATCCTCATTGACTGGACTTTTCCTGCCCTAGCTCCTTGAGGAGGACCATGCATACAGACATGAAGCAAGATTGCTGTTTTAGATTCACATAGGGAGGGCAGCAGGACCAGGGCTCATGGGATAGCACGGCAGTACCCATTATAGTATATCTGGGTCTTCTGCCATGCTACAAACTGGGATCCTTATAACTTGTTTTATATCTTGTTTCTTTTCTGCACATCCATCCCAAAGCTTGGCATATGTGATAAAAACTGGTTGTTGCTCTGGTGGGTGACATTTCTTGTTCCTGCTCTGTGCCTCTGCTCCTCACAATCATCCAGTTAGGCAGAACAACTGTCAACTTTTCTGTCTAGATGAAGGAGCTGAGCTGGGCATGGGGTCATTAATTTGCATCATCTGACCCAGGATGTGCTGCTTTTACGTCCAGGACTCTGTTCAGGAACACCAACACTGAATATGTATATTAAACCAGATTCTATTTGTGGTGATGCCCCACTCTGTAAATGTCCCTGGCTCTGCCTCTTATGTTATTAGAATTTGATATGTGCCATGGGAAGCAGACCCTGACATACAGGTAACCGAGACCTATTTGTACCCATTCTGGCAGACAGTTTTTGTATTAGGTGTATGCTCTCTTCTTACAAGAACTCTGGGGCCATTAAAATACATCAACCATTATCATACCGCTTTAGGTCTATGCTTGGGGTCTCATCTATTTTCTGCATATTCATCCCTAAGCAGAACCACTCTTATTTGAACTAAAATTTTATGATTTGCTTGTGCCATTAAGAGTGGTTTCCAGGTATAACACTTGATAGGCCAATTATAATTCAGGATTGGCCACAGTGAAAGCCTACAGACAGTAAGAAACCACACATGGAGACATGAGCCTGTAGCACAGGCAAAATTACTTTTTCTCTGAAGGTCATGCTTTAACCTTCTGTGCTTCATCTCCCCTACCTAACTCTGTGGCAGTTGCTCTAGGTGGAAGGCATGAGAATTGGGTTTGGGGGATCTGTTTCTAATCCTCTTTCTTCCTGTTTCCATCGCACATTTTGTTTTGTTTGTTTGTTTTTATGCAGAAGAACCATTTTCACTTTATAGTAATCAGACATCATATCTAAGTATTTGCCTTGAAGAGCACAAGCAGCTCCAAGTGGAGCATTTTTCTCCAGAAGAACTCAAGAAGAAGGTATTGACCTGACCTGTTTGCTTTTTGGATTGTCCTTGCCTCTTTAGTTCCTGATATCAGAGGTGTGTTGTTCTCATGCTCCCTTCCTGACCACCCTCTCTTTTCTTCATTGCTTCTCGACTCCTCATGTGTCCTTCACATCTATATGCACAGACAAGGTAGATTTTTTTTTAAAGAATCTTGAGAAATTATCAGACACTGGCATTTGGAGCTCAGTTGCCTGTGCACTTGGCCTAGCAAGAGCTGGGCCTGGAGTTGGAGTGATGGGCTGAGTCTGGGTACCCTGTGATGTCTTCTGTGGAGTCTGTTGCTCTATCCCCTTTGGTGTTTTGACTCTTGCTTTGTCTTATGCAGTTCTCCAAGTGCTCCAAATGTGGCAGCCTAGAACAGTGAACTTCTTTGTATCACTGGTTCTTCATTATAAAACAGCCTCTCCAATTCCCCAGGGGTTTTACGGGGAATGGTTGACAAAAACTCACAGGAGTTACTGCTTTATTAAGGACAACTTATATGACTGACATTGCTAACTGGGTGTAGAGAGAAGGAGGTCTCTGCTATCAAGGAAGCTCTGACGTAGTTGGAAAAACTCTAGCTCTGGCGTATCTTTCCTTCAGAATGCTCAGACACAGACAGAATGGTGTTAGCTGCCATTGACCAAGTGCCTTAGTGTGTTATGCCTGTGATCATGTGAGTTCTCATTCTGTAGACCTATGCTATTCTAACCTTGTCTAACACAGAAGCTGAGGCTAGCTCAGGTCGCCTGCCCACAAGTTGTACTCCTCTGCCTTGAAGTGAGACCTCTGTCTCTCTGCTCTTACCTCCAGGTCAGTGAGCTCATACAGCTTGTAAAGGACCTGCACACAGACAATCAGCACCTGAAGAAAACCATTTTTGATCTCTCTTCCATGGGTTTCCAGGGAAACGACAGACTTGAGTCAACAAAACAAACAGAGGTAAGAAGAAATGTTCTTGCTGTTCTGTGGTCATTGCAGAAACAACCCCCACTACCCACCCCTTCCTCTGCTTTTTAAGACTGTCTGTCTGAGGGAGCTCTTTGAAATTCTCTCTGCTAGAGTGGAGTCTTGAGGGCCCAGTTGATCATTAGATCTGTCCACAGGCTTCCTCCAGCTCAGATCATATCTTATCAGAAAAGTTTGGTACCTTATAATGCTATTACTATGGCCTAGCTCTGGCTATTTGCTGCAGGTGGCATATCTGAATGAGTGGTGTGGTCTCAGATTTGTTTGTAGAGTAGCTATGGCTCCAGAGAGCATGGATAATGTGGATGCAGCCTTGAAATATCCGTAACTTAAAGGAAGATGTCTACACATTCCACATGGCCTCTCACCCTGGTGACTTCTAGGTGTCACTGCTGACCTATGTCTCGACCTATGTCTCTTTTCCTACATTTGTAACCATGCTGTGCAAGGAAGGAAGGACCTTGACTCTGTGTTGGTGGAGGGAGACGTTGCCTTCCTGTAGCCTTGGCTAACCCATTTCTCCTGTGAAAAGACCTGGCTTCATATGTGCATTAGCATCATTTCTGAAACCAGAGTTATTTTGACCATTGGTGCAGAGGATCTTTCTGTACAAAGGTCCCTCAAGAACAAAACTGGGCTTTTCCTGAAGCATCAAGTCCATATAGGCCTCATATCTGTGGCTACACTATTTCTTGGGAAAGGTTTATGGGCTGTCTCTTCCCACCTTCCCAGTGGGAATTGCTCAGAGGCACTGTATTTATGCGCTGCCTTGGCCGTCTGCTTTCTTTGAGACAGGGATTATTATTGATCTTGGCCTCCAGGGCTCCAGATAATTTTGAAAAGCAAGAGCAATGGCAAGCCACTTACAGGAGAAACAAGTCTCCCAGCTTACTTCCTCTGAGGCTGTGTTTTTAATAAGCAGCTCCTTCTTCACGAGCTCCATTTGAGCTGTAAATGCCGAGTTTTGTTTGTTCATTTGCCCTTTGAAAAAAATCTGTTAAATGTCCCATTATGTCCTTTGGAGAACAGAGGCCTTTTCCTCTGCCCACTCTAAGATCTTAATACCAGTCAATTCAGATTTGAGTCATTTGTCAGATTGCCCTTCAATTTGATGTTCCCTGCGAAAAAAAAAAAAAAAAANAAAAGCTTTTCCTTTATGACACAGTTCCCTTGGCTTTCCCCAGGATGGGATAGGAAGAGCTGCATGGAAAGATGATTATTATTTGAAACTGGGGGAAGAAAGGGAGATAGGATGAGGGGAGATGGCAAAGAGGGGAGCCTGCTATTCTCTTGGAGGGTGTGTAAGTGTTTCTCTCTTAGTTAGGGTTTTTATTGCTGTGAAGAGGCACCATGACCACAACTCTTATGAAGAAAACATTTAATTGAGGTAGCCCTATTACAGTTTCTGAGGTACAGTCTATTGTCATCATGATAGGGAGCATGGTAGCACATGCAGGCAGACATGGTGCTGGAGTGAGCAATAAATCGCTGAGAGTCCTACAATTTGCAGACAACAGAAAGTCGCCTGACTCACTAGGAGGTATCCTGAGCACAGGAAACCTCAAAGCCCACCCCCACAGTGACAATTTCCTCCAACAAAGCCACATCTAATAATGCCACTCCCTCTAAGATTATGGGGGCCAATTACATTCAGATTACCACAGTCTCCTTCCACCATAAACAAGGCAGAAACAGCTGGAAATACCTATATTGTCCACAGCTATCTATGAACAGCAGTATTGACAGAGTGGGAGACAGAACATCATTTCTATTCTCTTGGATGTTGTAAATCAGAAAATGAGAGAGATGAGGAGGGGAGGAGAGATTTTAAAATATAGAGAAATGTCCCTTAATCCTGTTGCTTTAAAACAGCATAATTAACATTCATAACTTTGCCTTCTGGTTGTGCTACTTATGTTGAAATGCAGTTTTATTATTCTCATTAAATCATAGCATCATTTTCCATCTTACTGAGGAACTGAAGTTTAATGGCCTAACTCTTATTGGATACATGGATGACTTCAAGTGATTGTTGCAAATTGAATGTTTGTACACAGGTTTTGTCTTCCTTTTTTTTTTGTCTCTAGTTGTTTCCTTAGATTGTATTTCCAGATATGTATTACTGATAGATGCAGATATGCAGTACGCATACAATTTGTTTTCTGATACCTTCCCCCAACAACTCTTAATTTGATAAAGGTAAGAGTCCTTTAGAGGCCTGATAAAGTTTTTCATGTTTCTTTCCAAAGTGGCTGCCCATAATCAGAGCCATTGCATCAGGACCTGAGGATGCATATTGCCCATATATGGGTAGCTTATGTAGAAGCCATCCATGTGACCAGCTGTCCTGTTGTCTTAATGAGCTTAATTATAAAACGTCTCTACCGAGGTGCCCCTGCTTGTGTGTGTTTCCAGTTATTGATGTTAGAGGAGTCACTGTCATATGGGATAATTTCAGCAGGACACAGTTAGGGTAGTGAGTATTGAAACACCTGACATGCAGTATGTGGAACTGGCAACTCTGGATGAGGGCATGTGAGGGGAGGATGCTGGCAAGATAACTCACGAAGGTTAGTGGTTACTGTCATTTACTTTTATTATTATTTTGTCATTCTTATATGTGGTTAGAAACTTGAGGATGGGGGCATGGAGATAGATAAAAGAGCTTAATTTAATTGAGTTCACTTATTAGTAGGGCTGTCACATTCATCAAGAAATGGACCTTGTGTGACTCTCAAGCGATGTCTTATAAATTTTTCCACTTGGCAGCCCCTTTTCCCCTGAGGAATTTCTACACAGTCTCAGCCATCTAGCTATACATACCTCACAGTTTCTGGTAATAAATCATAAAGAAATGGGTGTTAAAACAAGTATTTGGTGTACATATAGTTTTACCATTTATTAAAGACAGAAGCAAATTTATATGCTAATGAGATGGATGTGCTTTTTTTCTATTTAAAGACTTAAATCTTGCCTGAATATTTATAGTGCAGGGTGTGTAGCATCCTAAACATTTCTCAGAGTTGATTGATATTTTGATTTTATAATATTAATTCTTTAAATGTTGCTCCATATAAATATGGAGTACAAAAAAGCAGAAGTATGTTTAGAGACTATTTCAGAAATTGTTTGACAGGACTGGAGAGATGGCTCAACAGTTAAGGATGTTTGCTGCACTATCATGAGGACTAGAATTGGGAGCCTATTATCTATGTAGCAAGTTGAGTGTCCTTAAACACCTATAAAACTACTGGCTTCTGCATACATACAAGTCCATGTACCCACACATAAATACACTCATATAACAGATAGACACACTGATAAATATGCACAAGAGAATGAAACTTTAAAAACATTATTGGTAATTCTGATTAAATTTCAAGCCAAACTTTATTTAACAATTTTTACCTTTTTTAAAGGAGCTGCCACCGAACTACTAACAATAGTAGTTTTCAAATGAGGCAGTGTACAGTATGCACACTGGTGAGCCATTTGATGCTTACACTTTGAGGAATGGTGATTAGAAAATATCAAGTCTATTTTCTGTAATTAATTCATGTGTCTGTAAGAACAGTAAAGTATATGTATAGGAATTGCTTACATCTAGTAGTCTCAAATCTGAACCAAGGTGTTTCAGGCAGTGGTAGTTGGTATTGCACAGGATGATGACATGCACACTGCATGGAACCCATGCTGGCTGTTTAGAAAGAAAGTTGTGTTGAAGTTGTGTGATGCAATATGGGCAGTTGCTACCAGAAACCCATTAAAGTTTGAAGTAACTTTGGTTGCCATGTGTTCAGAAAGCTTTGAATGTTGCCAGTGTTGTTGTGACCCTCACATTCAGTGACTCTCTTTGGGGGCACTGCATAAGCCAAGCATGGTGGTGAGTACCTGCAATTGTAGCGCTGGGGAATTGGAGCCGGGAGGATCAGAAGTTCACAGTCATCTTCAGTTACATAGTGAGTTTGAAGTGAGCTTGGGCCACATGAGACCCTGGCTCAAAACAAAAAACAAACAACAATAACAAAATAAAGTATACCCAGTTTTCCTGTATAAATATATCCATTAAATGTCAGTAACACTAACACAACATTCAGGTCGTTATGTAAGACTTCAAGCCATATTTTTTTAAAAGCCATTTTTCCTTTTTAAGTTGATTATTTTCTATTGTATAATTATTTTCTGTTGTATAATGTAAGTAACATAATTGAGCCATCTTAATTATTGTAGGCATTAATGGAGTACTGTGTATTGTTTAGATTCCTATGTATACTTTTTAATGTTTAAACTAAGGCAAATGTGTTTAGTTCATCAAGCATTTTGTCATTTCTTTAAGGTTCTTTCTTCTAGTTTCACAATAAGTATGTTATTTTATCTGTAGGTGTCTACCGTGGAGCAACTCATGTGTTGCTCCCTCTAACTACCCACTGTCAACCTTTCCCAGGCCTTCTCTTGTCTCCCTCTCCTCACCCTCACCGCCAGTAACACAGCTTTCTACATTTCAAGACTGACTCATTTAGAGTCCACTTGAGTGAGAGCATGTGGTACTTACTCACTGCCTAGACCCGTTAACATTTTTTACCTGTATATCATTATTCTGTTCCATCTTTTCAATAATTTCAATGGAAATTGTAAGAATCAGTGTATTTGTCCCAATAGCATGCATATCTTTAACTAGTATAAATATCTTAGCTGATATTTGTATTACAGTTATTTATTTTGTTTGTACATGTGTGTATGTGCTTTCATGTATGCATGTGCCACAGCACAAGTATGGAGGTCAGAGGACAACTTGGAGTTAGTTCTTCTCTCTACTCCATGGGGGCTGAACTCAGGTTGTCAGGCTTGGTGGCAAGTGCCTTTACCCACTAAGCCATCTCCCATGCTCTCAACCAGTATGTATTTTATAGTTACTTTTTTACTTTTTCATGAAAGGAAGAACCTGAAAGCCTATATTTGCTAAGTTCCACAAGTGTATGTACCTGTAAACTCCTTTCAAGATTCTCTATGTCCCTTTGTGTCAATCCCCTGCCCCATCGGCTCCCCTGCACTGTCTACTGTGTTTTCATTTTCTGTTAGACTTTTACTTAATTACAGTCATAGTGTGTCAACTCTTTACATAGCATAATCTTCCTGAAATTCACTCATGTTGTTATATAAGCTAATAGTTTCTTGTATCCCATTGTTTGTATGTAGTAATGTTTGCTCATCATGCTGTTAGACTCATTGACAAAAGGTGATAGGTGTATCAGTATTTCAGGATATTTTTTACTAGTGAGCACCTAGGAGTAAGTTTAATATTTTTATGCTTCTACAAGCAAGTTTAGTAGCCTTGTTTGGTCCTTATCTCCTAAGAATATCTGTAGAGCATAGTAGTATACACACATAATCCCAACACTCAGGAGGCAGAGGAAGGCAGACCACACAAATTTCAGTCCAGTCTGGTCTATTTACTGAGTCAGGGATATATAGTAAAATTTAATCCCTTGTCTCCATTGCCAAGGATTCAAGAAAAAGGAAGAAGCCAATAGAGCAAGGGTGCCTCAGTAGTTTTGTAAACTTTTATCTTTCAGCAAGTTTGTTAACATCAGCCTGTTCCATGTTTTGTAGCATTGTCAGATGTGAGTTCTGTTCATCAGATCTATTTGATCTTGATTGTAGTTCAGATGTAGTAGGCTAGAGTGTTCTGGCCTTGAGAATTTTCTATAAAGTAACATTCCGGATTAGTTTGTTTTGTTTTGCATTTCTTCTGAAGAGCAAGATTCTTCCTCTGAGAGGAATATAAGGATTTCAGCTGGACAGGGAGAGTTAAGATTGCAGTTGACTGATGGAAAGAACTCATAAGGTAAAACTCATGGTATGGAGCCACAAGTATCACATATACACAATTGCCCAATATGTGATTGCCACCTCCAGCTAACTGATGATACATCAGCAACATGAGATTTGATGTGATTTTTTGAAATAGGTTTGATTGACACACTGACTGGGCATGGCCACCATGGTGTATATTGAGTGCCTCTTGGTTAATTCATATGTCTTCCTTTTTTTTTTTGTTTTAACTTTGTGAATTTTATATCATGCGCCTCAATCCCACCCATCTCCCTGTCCCTTCATATCCACTCTCTGCCCTTGCAACCTCCCGCTCCCTAAAAAAAAAAAACCAAAATAAAAACGATAAAAAGTTTAAAAATTGAATTAAAAAAATGTCTTACCTAGGAAGCTATGGTGTGTCACGTAGTCTACCCTTTTGACCAAATAGCTTTACATGCAAGTAAGTGTTCATTGCAATGAGTCATTGGTCTGGTTCGAGGTCTCTAGAGGCTTCTGCTACTCTATCAATACTGAATCCTCACTGGGACTCCTCTCAGATATCCTGCTGTTGCCGTGTGTCATGGAGATCCTCCAGCTTTGGTTCTGCAGGACTAGTCCTTGTATATGCTCCTGCAGTTCTTAGATGGAGTAGAATTTGGGCCTGGATCTGGCACTGGGTGGTAGTTGAGTTGGCCAGCCCGCCTGCCTTCCTGTGCCAGTGCCAACAGGGCCAGCTCTCCTTCTTTGCCCAGGTAAGGTGTTGGACCAGCTCCCCTAGCTGTGATAGCTGGCAAGGGGCAGGACCAGCTCTCCCACATTCACACTGTTGAGGCCAGCTCTCCCTCACCCACACCGCAAGGGCCAATTCTCCATCACTACCCTGATGACAGGCAGGGCCCTAGTACCAGTGCAGGCAATGGGCAAGGCAAGCTCTCCCATACTGCCCAGGCAGGGGGTGAGCCAACTCTCCCATCAACTTCAGGTGGCAAGGGGTGGGGCCATCTCTCCCATGCCTAACCACCATACTGCCTGCAAGGGAATTCGTGTCTTACGACCAAAACTTTGGTTGTTTGGAGAGTTGGGCTATTGCTTTCCTGGGAACTGTACCGTCCATTCTGGGGAACACAGAATGCAGAAACATTGGGACTTTATAGCTTTTAAGGAATTTCAGATTCATTCAGTCCTTCGTTTCCAAAAGTATAAAGTCCTTCATTTCCAAAAGTATAAAGTTATCAGCAACCTGACACTCTTCTCATTAGAGATGACTTTTTGTCATCAAAATGACAGTGTTCCTGGGACTGTCCATGTCACATGTGTGACATTCTACCAAGAGGTTTATTCTCAGTGCTAAACAGAAGTGATGAATAATTTGGGTGCACCATGAATTTCATTTACTGCTTTTTTGCTCTCTGCTATTTTCAATTCCATCAATAGCTATTTTCTAAAATCTTGTTACCTTTCTGTAATCCGAAAGTGGATTTAGCAATGGCAGTGGCAGGAGAGAGCATGCTCAATTTATAACTTCACATGAAGAACATGCAGGGCTAGGGAAAGGCCCCCAGTTGTTGGGGGGAGGGGGATTTATCCATAGCCAGTAGCTCTGACTTAGTTAATTTTTATCTCATGGCTTTGGCATTTGTATCTTTGTTTGTTTGTGTGTTATTGTTGTTGTTATTGACTGTTTGGCTTTTTTTTTTGAGGAAAGACATCACTGATTTGTTCATACATATTCATGCTGGACACTTTGTTGTTGTTGTTGTTGTTGTTGTTGCATTTTTCATACTAACCCATGCTCCATATAGCTTCTGGCTAGCAGAGAGGATGAAGGCACAATCAAAATTGAAGCAGATGATGAAAATCATTTCCAGAGTGACCAGCATTTGGAGCAGAGTAATGAGGTAGAAACATAGTTTATTCCTTACTCTGTCTCACCCTGTGTCCAAATCAGTCTGCTATCTGGGAGTATGTATGGTTCATTTTCTGTTTATTCTGCCTGCATTGTGTGTCTACTTTATGCCAGTGGGCATCAGAGAAACTGGACTCTTTTTTTATTTATCAGAACTTATGAAGTGGGTGATGGAGCCAGTCATGAAACATAGTAGCTATAGAACAATAAGAATTGACTGTTGGACCTGGATAGATATTTAAAGATCTAAGTCACCCTATTTGTTTTATGCATTGGAAACAGGCCTTTGAGAGGAGATGATTTATTGAAGGCACAGATTAGGATGCCAGTGATGGAAGTAGGGTATGAATTCTTGTGTCTGGACTCTTAGAAACTATCAGGTCATCTGATTGAAGTGCAAGTGGACCCTGATGGAACTGAGTGACTCTGCAATCTCATGACCCCCGTAGCCCAACCCATATAGAATCTTCTAGTCATGCTGCTACTGAACAGTTGGGCCAAACAGTCTACAAGCCTAAAAGAACCTTAAATACTGAGATGTGGTAGGATATAGATGCTGCAGTTTTGATTGAGATGTACTAAGAGATGCTGTAGGTGTGGAACTTTAGGTCTCCAAGGTATCTCATGTTCACAGAGTCATGAGTGGGCAATAACTGATATGGATAGTTTTGGAGCACAAAGTAATGAAAATGGATGCTTTGGAATCACATGAACCTGGTTTTCAGCCTTAGACATGTCACTCCTGCCTCTGCCTTCTTTGCCTAACCTCTAAACTTCCCTTGTGTGTAGGGTCTCTCAGATACTGAAACCAAAAGACATGTCATTAAGTTCTCAGAAAATAATAACTTCTGCTTTTATTACTATAGTATAATTTTTTTCCTTTTTTGGAGATTGCTTATTTGATGGATTTAATCACTAGAATGGTGACAAAAAGAACCTATATATAACAGCTCATTTGTGTGAATCTTGTTTTCCATTTAAAAAAACTCTTAATCATTTTTCCAGTGTGGAGAGATGGAGCAATGGCTAATGTGTGTATCACTAACAGTAATGAAGTCAAGAGAAGTTATTTATAAACTGGTTGATGAAATTTACAGCTTTGGATAGGGGAGAGAGGATGCTAATTGTACCATCTTGGGACATGCCCAGAACAGCCTTTAACTAGAAGTCTCTGTGGTAGTACTCCTCTGGGAATCCCAATGGCCCAGGAAGATGAATCTGTAAATAACATCTCCATGGGAATTAAGAACTTTCCACCCTCCTAATGAGATACATCAAATCCCCGTTAATTAGTGTCAGTAGAATAATAATAATGTATGTATCTGTAGCATAAGTAATGATGTTATGTGAAACATATGATAACTGTCCAAAACATGGTTGAGGGCATTCATTTTGCATCCTTCTTAGGAAGAATTTCCAAGGAGTGGACTGTGGAATGGGAGAATATGCATTAAGGGTGCACCTGTAGAGAGTCAGACACTTACCCTAACTTGGTCATCTTATTTTCATAGCAAGATGTATGGTACCACTTTAGAGTAAGAAAACTGAGGGTAAGGAAAGTGATGTAAGTGCCTGCCTTCCTTAACATGAGTGCAGGCCTGTATCCTCCCTTTTTTTTTTCTTGTTCCTGCCTGGACCAGTACTCACTTGCCTGGAGCGCTTTCTTCTCCCCCCATCCTTCCCATTCTCCATATACCTCTGTTTGATCATACACTTTCATTTGCAGATCATGGAGGACTATGCCAAGAGTGACTGCAAAAATGAATATTTAAGGCATATGGATTCCAATATTTTAGACCATGACGGAACCAACACACCTGGTATCCCTGGAGACCAGATCCTGGAAGACAAACTCCTGGGCCTGCTTGCCACTTTGTTCCAAAGGAAGGCCACACTGTTGCTGGAAGCCAGGTAGACATGGGCCCAGGTATCTCTTTGTTTGAGGAGGAGTACACTTACATTGCTAAATGGACTCAGATGGTGGTGTGCAGTGTACCTGAGAGCTCCTGAAATGGCTGGGAAGGAATCTAGCCAGTCATTCAATTAAGTAATTAGGCTGCTTGCTGGTAGCTGTGAAGGGACTTGAGCAGAGCCACACTCAGGCCCATTACAAAGAGATGAGAGAAAGCTTTTCCCCAAAATTATTCCTGTGAGTCCCAGAAAGCTGCCTGACTGTCAAGAGTGCAAGGAGTCAGCCCTCCTGGCATCTCCTCTGGTTTTGGCATCAGTTTAAAAACACCATTGTAGTCGCGACTCTGCTGTTTTATGTTAAGCTTGAACTAAATTCTCTCCTCAGTTTATCTGCTGGGAGTTGTTCCTATTTGGGGAAATGCTACAGGTTGTTTTCCTGACACAAAGAAGCATTACATATGTTTGTATTTTGTAAATTAGTCCTTTATGAACTATTTCCTCTTTCATATCCTTCTAGGCTATCCATGGCAGTTGCGTGGCTATGAAACCAGGAAGAGCTGTGCCGTCTTTTTCTCAGTATCTCTCAGTTTTTCTGATCACTTCTCAGGGTTGCTGGGTGGACTTAAAAAAATTATTGAGGATAATTGGGTATGATGTTGTATATTTCAATAAAAGCTCTCAGTTCTGATACAGGCAGAAAAAGTTACTACTGCTTTGTCTCTTAGCAAGAGCCAGATACCCTAGTCTTTCTTATATCATTGCAGTACTAAGCCTTGGGGGACCTTTATCCTGAGACAGAGACTGGAACATTCTGTGTTTGGCATGCTTAGTGAGACCCAACCTATTAGTCCCTGATACCTAACATTTTCTGAGGATGAGTCTTGGGGGGACATACCCAGTTCATCTTCAAAGGGAATTGGACAAGCATAGTTGAGCATAGTTGGTACTAAAGACTAGAGAGTTTCTGAAATCTCTAAGTATCCCACCTTGTAAAGTTTGAAGTAGAAGGTACCATTGCTCCCCTGCTGTGTAGGACCACATGGGAGTATTCTTGGATGCTGTGAGCTGGGGACCATGGTGAGAACAAGGTGGGTTGGGAACATGTGTTTGCTTCTAGTAGATAAGCTTTTCTCCTCCAGCTAGTTGTCAGAAAAGCATGTGAGCATCAACGTAAGTCTTCAATAGTGGTATTTTTAATTGAGTTGTAAAAATTCCAGCCTAATCATGCTTTTAGAGAAGGCCCTTTATGAGCCAGCACTGAAAGCAAACCTGTGATGTTTATAATTGAGTACCAACTTTCTCTTGCAGTTGCCTGTCCCATAGGCTTCCCAGCCAGCAGCAGCTACAGCTAGCATTAGAAAACGCACCCTAACTCTGCCCGACCTTCGTTTCTGAACACTGTTCTTCCCTGTGCACTACTGAACCAATGATGGCTTGGTTATGGTGCCAAGGTCCTACTGAAGGAAGGCCTGACTTGTGTACGTGCTCTAGACAAAGCCCTGGTTAGGTGCTTTACAGGCTCAGCTTTACATGCTGTGGCCAGTAGTCTTTTTACAAGGATGGGGGAAGGTAGCATTTGTGAACCTAACATTCCCTTAGCATTGGAGAATTCTCTAGGGGTGAGGGAGTGAGAATATTTAGTATTCTCTTTGGTTATGGAAACACTAATCTAGAGTCTAAAGATGGCATTGGAGAAGTGACCAAAGGGACTGGGATAAGATTAGGTTACCAGGAAAAGAGATGGCTAGTGTTTGGAGGTACATTTTATAGTTCAGAGGTCATAGACATGCTGGGGTTCTAGATAGGGATATCAGGGTTACTTCCTCTCCAGCGCTAGCTTTCATCATTTTCCCTATGATCATTGCATCAAGCTTCTCCCATTTGGGCATCACAGTGCTTCTGGCAGTCATTTAAAAATTCAGTGTGTTATTTTACCTAGCTGTGCATTCGCACTAGCTGTGTGTCTGGATAGCCCACTTCTTAGCTGTTTGTGCTGCTCTAGCCTTGCTGTCTCTGCATAGGCTGCACTGCCCATCTCGATATGGAGAACAAATCTCCGGGTAGCCTTGTTTCAGGGCTCTGGCACAGGCTGGTACTTAACACGTGTGCTTTTCTCTTCATCTTCCCTGAAATAAGCCTAGTCTTCTGTTGTGCCCCACCCTTGGCTCGCTGCTCATATTACCTGTGTTTCTAGGTTCTGTGTTTCTAGCACTTATCACGGAACTGTTTTGCAGGTTCTCTTATCCATACTGACTGATGTCCCCATTTCATTCCTCAAACGGATAGATATGAACATGTTTGAGCCAACGTTTAAGTGTCAACTGCAAACGCTGTCTTGTGGTAGAAGTATCCCTGCTGCTATCCAAGAAAGCCTTCCCCGTGTGGATTCACTTCTGACCTCCTAACTCCCTGTTTCTTCTGAGTCATTATTTTTCTTTTTCTTTCTGAGTCATTTTCATAAACATAAGACACACCTGATATTAGATATTTGGAAAGGATGCCCCCTTCCCTTCTGATATCACATCCATTTCAGTTACTGTCCAATTTCTTTATTCTCATTCAGGCAACATTTCTCAAAAGACTTGCTGATATTCATAGCTTCCACCCTGTATAATTCTTTACCCCCGTCTTAAGAGACCTCCCCACCTTTGCCTCATTTATTAAGTCAGTAACAGTTTCTAAACTGTGAAATCCATTGGCCAGCTTTTTTGGCAGCAGCTGGCCCTATTCCCTGCTCTCGCTCTCAGCCTCCTTTGTTAAAGGATACTGGCGTATCTAAGAGCCCTGTTCTTGGCCCCTTTCTTTGTTCCTCCATTCTCTCCTGCTGTTGGAATGGGTTACATGACTCTGATTTCTATGTAATGATCCTAATAACTCTTTGCTGGACACCTCCTCCTGTGAAGGCGTAAGTCATAAACAATCCCACACCAGTTGGGCTTTAAAGGGGTATTTATTTTAAGGGTAAAACTTACAAAACACC
>LOEQ01003766.1:53801-64220 GCA_001685075.1 Bramus lutescens
CACACATATATATATATATACACACACTGCCATTATATTAATGGTACTCAAAATGCAAATTTGTTCAATTTGGCTAGAATAGAATTGCTTTTATTTGCCCCAGCTCCTTCAGTTTATACCTATGTATTAGGAAAACTGGGTAGATTTATTTTATTTTTCTTTTTTGTTTGCTTTTTTCTGTTGTGTGGTAGATGCCATCCTGTACTCAAGAAATTGGATAATTGAATGGACTTAATTTTTTCAAATATATTTTATTTTTAAATAAAATTATCTTTACCATGTTTTCAAAAGAGGAAAATTTTGTTTATTCATTCCCTTACGTTTATCATCTGCTGTATGTACCAAGGACTGTGCCGAGTTCCCTTTATTATCTTATTTAGTTTTTTCAACAAATGTAATCATTGTAAATTGAAAGAAACAGTGTCACAAAACTTAGAGACCTGTCCAGAATTCCTTAGCTGGCAAGTGGAGAGGAGATAGTTACTTGCTTGGCTTCAGAGAAAGACATTGGCTTTCTTTGTGGTTTTGATAGTGGCAGAATTGGTAATCCAGTGACTTAAGCCAGAACTCTGGTATCTAGTTAAAAAGAATATCACTGCAGCCTAAAGGTGAGGCAGAGACCAGAATGGCCAGAAACGTGGTTATAGAGGACTTTATAGACATACTTGTACTTGTATCAGGCCTGGCTGCCCACATGACCTCTCAGTACTTGGAATGGGATCAGTGTAACCCAGATTCCCAGTCTATATGAAGGCACAGTGAGGTAAGAGTGCAAGTGCCTAGGGCAGATGACTGTGTGGCAGGAACTCAGAACATGTGAATTCTATTCCTAAATAATGCCATACAGTCTGCCATCTTTAATAATGATGGTAAGTGAGACTGCTCCAGCGCTCCATATGGCAGCGTTTTATGTGGTGTTAGAACTCATGTTAGGCTGAATGATGGAAATCTTCCAACCTCACATAGGCCTTGGCATTTGTGCACTTCAGATGTCTTCTTTGCTGACATATGACACACAGATTTGGGCCCAAGAATAAAGATTTGTGGAGACCCAGGACCAAAATTTGACTGTTATTTCCCAGTCGTCTACTGAGGCATTTACCTCCCCTCAAGTGGTTCCTCTCACCTCCTCAGACTGCCCTTGTCCTTGAACATTTTCTCTTCACCTCCTTGGAATTCCAGGACAGAGAGATCTCACTTGTCCTAACAGTCTTGGAGTTTGAAGAGTTGGTTTGAACCCCAAGCCTTATACTGTTTGATATTGGAGTAGCTGTGTGACGTCTTGGTTCTTTGAAAACAAACATGATAGAACATTTCCATAATTCCCTAAGCAAGCTCTGTACTCCTTAGTAGTCAAACCAGTTTCCCACCTGCCCACCCCAAGTTCTGAGCAGCCACTAATCTACCTCCTGGTTACCTGACATTTTCTATAGTAGAATCTTACAACATGTGACTAACTTTTCCACTTAATACTTTCAGAATTCATTCATAGTGCAACATGAAATAGCTCTTCCTTTGTTTTTATCACCACATAGCACTCTAGGGTATGATTATTGCACATTTTATTTTGAGTATTATATATTTTGTTGCTATTTATACAGATGTTTGTGTGGACAGGTGTTTTTATTTCTCCTGAGAAGATACACAGGAATAAACATGATGGCCAACATGGTTACTTGATGTTTAGCCATTTTGAGGAAATTCCAGCTTACTGACTGTGCCATTCTATCTTTCTCCCAACAATGTATGAGGCTTCCAGTTCCATCACTTCCTTACCCACATTTGGTACCATCTCTGACTGTTGCTTCCCTAGTGGAAAAGGTATATTCTGTTGAGATTTCTGTAGCATTTCTCTGATGGTCAGTGATACTGAACATCCTCCAATGTGCTTTTTAGCTCTGTGTTGTCTCCTCCAGAGGCATGCCTACCTACCTGGTCTCTTTCCTTTTTTTTAATTGGACCGCTGTATTTCATTATTATTGAGTTGTAATACTTTACATATTCTAGGTTTGATTCCCTCTTCTCGTGTTTTAAGTATGTTTGAAATTTGCCACCTCATCTGGCCTCTAGAGTGTCTACTATATACTGAATTGGAACCTATGATCAGTGTGGTAAAGATATGCAGAGGCTGAAACTCTAGGCATTACATTCAGGTTTGGAAGTCAGGCGGTAACTGTGGATTTTCTCGGGCATTACAGTAATGCTGATGTCCTCTGGAAAAAAATGACAGGGACTCTGAGTGTGTAACAGGAAGCATTGTCTTGGACTTGGAAGTCAAGGGCTTGTTCTTTTGAGGGTGGCACATCTGAACTGTCCTGATGAATGGCTTAGTAGGGAAGCAGAGGTGAGCAAGAGTGAGTGTTTAGACAGAGCACATTCTAAAGCTCTGAAGTGCAAGAAGCATGGTATTTTGAGGAACCTATAGAAGGTTTGTATGACCAGAGAGTAGGCTAAAGTGGGGATGAGCGTTGACTTAGACTGTGGGTCATGCTGTACTATGGTGTGGACATTGACCTTTGACTTAAAATAACCAGGAAAATAGTTTTAAGCACCAAGGATTAGTCAGTTTGCCTCTTTGCAGCAGCATGGAATGGATTAGAGAGACTCAAAATGAATGCTCTACTCCCCAGGAGGCTGCTTAGGTGAGAGCTAGGAGCTTGTACTGGGGTGCCAGAGGAAGATGAGAAGAGTTAGAAGAACTGAGAAGCACCTTAGGAATTGTACTTACTGATGTCTGCTGAGCACCCAAAGGGAGTGATGAGAAGAAAGGGAGCTTCATAAAGACTCAGCTTCCTGGCTGGTGTAGTGAGTGGATGAGTGCAGTAGCTATGGCAATAGTCTGCTGCTGGGGATGCGGCATAATGAAATCAAGGCGTTGATGACCTCTAAAGCTTTTATAGGTTAGACTGGTGGGAAGCTCTTGGTTTAAGAAATACACTAGGTAGCAACCCAGTCAATAGCCACTTAAGTAGGGGACTTGCAAAAGCATAAGACAGATGGGCTCACACTAGGAATGGTGGAAAAACAGATCAAAACAAAAAATAAATAAATTAAAAACATTTCTGAGAAGACTGTGTTAAATATGAAATAACCAACTTTAGAATGTTTGAATTATCCAAAGAGAATATGAACCAAAACCCAGAGGATGTAAAGAAGGACCCTTAACAATGTGCTTATATGTCAGGGAGGGGGTGGGAATCTGCCACTATTTGTGCTCTTTCTTAGGGATGGACAGTACAGAGATGCTGTTATATAGGGCTAGAGGTGTGTGGGTGAGCACCTCTATTTTAACCTATTTTAAAAACACAAAAATGTTGCTCCTAAAGCAAAACAAAATATGTTTTAAGCATACTCAGTACTGTACCTGTGTGTTTCCAGGATGCTGAGAAGACAGAATTGATGATCAAGTTAAAAGCATCTGAATTACTGGAAAATGTGTTTGATCTTCCTGCCTCCCCAGAGGTGGTAGCTCAGCTCCAGGTTCAGGTTCTAGAGCTTCAGGGGGAGCTGAAAGAGTGTAAAACACGCAATAAGAAACTCCATGCCAAGCTAATTCTGGCAGAGGCGATGATGGAGGGGATGACAATACCCAACCCTGTGTTGCTGAATGGTAAGCATCAAGAAAATGTGTTCTCCATGAGCTGCCTAAAATGCTCTTCCTATTTTTCAGAGTTGCAGAGATCTGTATATAAGTTCCATGTACTGCAGTGATTAAGAAAAATGCACAGTGGAAAAATATGAGAAGGGAAACAAATCAGTTGGCTTCTTTTTTATTCTGGAGTCTGGAGTAGTAGGATTTGTAATGAACTCAGATCATGGAGACAGGGGTCTCTGCTGCTTTCCCTTAGAATTGTGTATGGATGCCTTGGTTTGAATCTGGATTTTTTTTTTAACTATTTCCCAGGCCTGTGAGAGACTTAGCAGGTAGCAGTACAATTTGTAAATGATGGTCTTCTTTGCAGAGTTATCTGGCTAACTTGAGGCTCACCTCAAATGCTACTGACTTTTTGTCTCTGTACATATAATCCACTTCCCTAGTCATGCTTCTTCAGGGACATAAGGGTTAAAATATGCCTAAGGAAGCAGAATCCAAAGACTTGGACAAAACCTTTCAGACTCCTGAACTAGTGTCTCCTAGTTCAAGACAATAGTACTTCAAGATTGTGGATCACCATTACATTGGGTGGCTTGAAAGAAAATGACCCCTACAGAGAGTTGCATTATAAGGAGGTGTGACTTTGTTGGAGGAAGTGTGTTATATCACTGTGGAGGCAGGCTTTGAAATCTCATATATGCTCAAGCCATGCCCAGTGAGACAGACCACCTCCTGTTGCCTGTGTGTAGGACTCTCAACTCCAGTACCATGTTTCCCCCATACCACCGGTCACAACATACTGATAATGGACTAAACCTCTGAAACTGTGTTTTTCTTTATAAGAGTTGCTGTTGTCATGGTGTCTCTTCACAACAATAGAAACCCTAACTAAGGCAGAAGTTAGTTCCAGGGACTAGGGTATTGCTGTGAAAGACCAGACCATGTTTTTGTTTGTAGGAATTTGAACTTTAGTATTTTGGGTTAAGAAAGAAGTAGAGTTCTTTAAGCACTTCTTAATGGGCAATACCAGTAGGAGCATGGAAGACAGTGTTGCTAAGAGTGATTTGAACTGTCAGGGGTTAGCTCAACAGGTTTCAGAGTTGTTTCAGTATATTGCCTACAAATCATTCTTATGATATTTTGGTGAAGAATGTGACTGCTTTTTACCTCTGTCTGAAAAGTTTGAGGCTAAAATGAAGAGTTTTGGATTAAATCCCTTGGCAGAGAAAATCTCAAAACAGCCCAATATAGACTCTGTTGTGTGGTTGCTAGTGTTAACTCTAATGAAGATATATAATGAGAAGGAGCAAGCTGAGCAAGGAAAAATACAAAATTTAAAATTTGAGGAGAAAAGGGGCACCAGAACATGGAATGGAGCTAAATCCTGTGTAGATAAACAGATTAAAAAATGAGAGAAAGGGGATGGTGACCTCAAGGTATCATCCCACCCAGCTAAATTTCTATTTTATGAAAGGGAATTAAAAGCTTAGAGCCAGGTGTGGTGGTGCACACCTTTAATCCCAGCACTAGGAAGGCAGAAGCTGGTGGATCTGTAAATTTGAGGTCAGCCTGGTTTTCAGATCCAGTTCCAAGACAGCCAAACTTAGGCAGTGAAGGTAACCATCAAAAATGGAAAGCTGGTGAAGATATAATTGATCAATGGGGCCATGTTCCAGCCCCAGTAAGCAGCAGAACTTGGCAACTTTAACCATGTGGTCCTGGCTTTAAGGATAGAAGAAAGTACTAAGGAAAGTCACTGAAGCCAGCCTGGCGTGTGTCATGGGGTGTCTCTGAATGGAGGCCAGAGAGACCATTTGCATGAAGCTGTGAAGATGAATCCTGGATTATCTTGGAGATCTCAAAACTTTAGAGATGCCAGAGCCCTGAGCTACCTGCCGAGGAAGCTGCTAGCAGGAAGTGGAACCAGCCCAGGAGAAAGAAGTGTGTTGCAGTTCAACAAAACTGAAAGGAATTGGCGATCTGAAGAGTGCTTACATATCAGACATGGAGATGTAGAGTTTGGAGTATGCCCAGCTGGGTTTTCAGTCTTGTTTTGGTCTAGTATTTTTTTCACTGTGCTTCCTTCCCTATCTTTTGGAATGGTAATGAATATCTTGTACCATTATATATAGAAAGTATGTGATCTGCTTTTTGATTTTATAGGTGATGGCAGTTAAGAGATTGTGTGAATTTCAGAAGAGACTTTGAACTTTAGACTTTTAAATAAATTTGAGACTGTTATAGACTATCTGGACTTTTGAAGTTCGACTGAATGCATTTTTTGTATTATACTATGGCCATCAGCCTTTGAGAGGCAGGAATGGAATGTGGTTCCTCTCTATAAGAAGATGTGGCTTTGTTGGAATGGGTATGGCCTTGTTGGAGGAAGTGTGTCACTGTTGGGGCAGGTTTTGAGGTCTCATATGCCCAAGTGTCTCAGGCCATTTTCTTTTGCTTTTGGATGAAGATGTAAGAACTCTCTGCTCCTGCTCCAGCACCATGTGTGCCTCCATGCTGCCTTGCTCCCCGCATGATGATAATGGACTAAACGTCTAAACTGTAAGCAAGCCACCACAATTGCATTTCCTTTATAAGCGTTACCATGGTCATGGTGTCTCTTCACAGCAATAGAAACCCTAACTAAGATAGTCAGTGCTCTGAGAATCTGGAGAGTACAGAGAACCCTCATAGAAATTGTTCAAGTCAGCACAAAAGTAGCATTTACATCTTCCCCAAAGGCTTATGAACCTTCAAATATGCCTGTGTTGACACTTGATTCTGATCTCGTACTGTAAGAAATTGACAGTCACATGATGAACCTTTATCCATAATAGGAACCCTGTGTGCCAGTCTGTTCCAGGCTCAGTGGTGATAGGAGCACAAAACAGATGAGGTCTCTTTCCAGCTTATGTTCTTGAGTGTGTGTGAAGACAAGCTGCTTACTGTACAATACAGTGCCTGCGAAAAGTACAGTAGTGAAAAGTGCAGCAGGATGAGCGGCTTGGAGCATGAGAAGTGAATAGGGTTCACTAACACTCATGAGTGTTAGAATGCTCTGTGGCAAAGTGGGATTTGATTGGAAACTAGGAGTAGTTAGCATGCTTGTTGTCCTGAGTGAAGGAACAAGGACAAAGGCCCTGGTATTGCTTTATATTTGAGAACTTGGGTATGGAATAGGGAGACCAATTACAGGAATCGCTGGTGTACATAGCATGGGAGAGGGGCAGGCAGAGATGTAGATGAGGTCAATGAGCAGCAGACCAGGTGTGCTATTGGAGACCATTCTAGGACTTCTTCACAAAAGTAGAAACTGTTGGAGGCTTTTGAGCCACAAATGGTGAGATCTCACTTAAGCTTTAAAACAGGAGCTGGCAAAGTACTGTCTTTGGCCAAATCAAACTTGCTGCTTCCTTTTGTGATTTAAGCTTATTGATACCCAGCTCTATTCATTCACATAGCATCTGTAACTGTTTTATAATAAAGTAGAGTTAAAGGTATGCTAGAGACCCTAAAGTCTAAAAATTGTGTCATTTTACTTATTGAAGGAAATAGGCCAACTTGTGTTTTAAAGGGATAGTTTCCTTTGCTCTCCATTGGAAGGATGGAGTTGCCTTGCAGCAGTATAGGAAAGATCACAGTAGAGGCAGGAATTGGGGGATGCTAGATTTCTGGCTAACGGTTTGTTGAACAATCCTGGTAGAGACTTTAGGTAGGTAGCTAGAAACAGGTGAGTTTGTTGTCTAGGAGAGGGGAATAAGCTTGAAAAGAAACCAGGGAATAGCCACATATACTAATATTTGATATTGTAGACCTCAGGTCCATAGAGATGAAACTGAGGAGTTCTAGAGGTTAGAGGTTGGACTGAAGAAGAGCAGCAGGTGAGGTGGGACACCAAGTCATGGTGACATCTCAGCATCTCAGAAGCTGAGTTAGAGTGGTAATCAGCTCCTGAGAAGATGAGTCTGAGGGTCTGCCTTGGTGTTTAATGAGGCCTTTAAGAAGGAAGCTTCTGTGGGAGGGGCCTGATGGGCATGAGTTCCATAGTGACTACACGAGGCCAGAAGTTGGAGACACCAAGGATAGACACCTCTGTGGAACTGCACTGATGTGAGGTGTGAAGAGCAAGGGCCACCAGGTTCCACGTTGCCAGTGAATCTATAACCAGAGGACTGAGATGACTAAGGGAAGTTGGGTAATCAGCAGGCAGTCTGCTGCAGGAGCTGCACAGTTGGGATTTCTAGAGGAATGAGTGGTATATACATTGAAGCAAGGAGCATAGGCTCTTATAGACCTCCGAGCTTATGATGTGCAAATCACAGCCTCTACCACAAAGGCTGTAGGAGAGACAATATCTTCAAGACAGCCCAGTTTTTAGTAGAGCAAGGACTGAGACAAATGTTCACAAAGTGTCTTAGTTATGGTTTCTGTTGCTGTGAAAAGACACCATGTCCACAGCAACTTTTACAAGGAAAACATTTAATTAAGGAGGCTCACTTAACAGTTTCAGAGGTTCAGTCCATTATCATCATGTCAGAGAACATGGTGGAATGCATGCAGACATGGTACTAGCAAAATAGATGAAAGTCTTATATCTTGCAGGTCACTGGAAATCATCTGAGACACTGGACAATAGCCTGAGAATAAGAAGCCTCAAAGCTCACCCCCACAGTGGCACTTCCTCCAACAAAGCCACATCTCCTAATAGTGCCATTCCCTGTGAGATTATGGGGGCCAATTACATTCACACTACCACAGGAAGCTCAACTGTTTCTAGCTTGCCAACGAAAGATTCAAGTACTAGATAGGAAATTGTGTCAGATCAGGGCATTTCTAGAGTGGATCAGGGGTTGGAGGTGATTCTTGTAGCCCTGGGTTTCCTGTGGCACTAATAAAATGAGTCCCTGTTAATTGTTGAACCCATTGCACACATTAAATACATGCTCTAATTGAATCTTCCTGTTGTCTTTGGTGGTAGTTCCAGTAACTATTGTCTCCATCTTAAGCATAGGCAGCAATTAAAGAGAGGAAGTGACTTGGACAGTTAGTTACTCTGGTACTCATCGCCAGGGCTCCATATGAAGTAGCCTGGCTGATTCCAAAGGCCTAACACATAATGCTCTTTAGGGATTTTGTGATGCTCTGCAGCCAGAGGCAGCTTCCCTGTAAGTTTAGGCTGTCTCTTAGATTCACTTACTTGGGGTTTCAAGGTCAGTCACCTTCTACAGAATCAGACTTCCCCTCCCTCATTTCCCACTTGCCATTAATCCTTCCATCCATCTAGGCATCTCGTCACCCTGTTGTTGAACATTATCTGATTGTCTGCTATATCTCCAGCCAGATTGGAGAGTAGGGAAAAGACAGACCACATACAGTTCTCCACCTTCTGAGAGTTCCCTGTTATATTGTAGTGGGGGCAGATAATTAAGCAGTGTTGCAGGGTGGGACTTCAGAGGTAAAGTGCTACGGCAGAGGTGACCCAGCCAGCAGAGGGACTGGCATTTGTCTAGGACTTGTCATCTGCTCTACACACTTGCTGAAACTCTATAGAGTGCATCAGCCAGGTGCTTCTCTGGCTATCACCCAGAAGCCTCTGGGACTTCTCTCACTTTGGGAAAGTGGTCATGGGTTGATGGAATTCATTTTCTCACTCATAGTTTTTTGAGAACTTGAACTTAAACCATTTCAGACAAGCTGTACTATATTTATGCTTTTATGTCCTGTTATGGCAGCTCAATAGATTAATTTTATCTTATAAATTGCATTTTGCTTCCCAAATGTTTTTATTCTCCCAGTTGTGTCTTTGTGTTCTTCTCAGTTGCTTGGCTAAATTTCAAGTCTCCCATTTTATTTTTCTTTCTCATTGCCAGAGCCTGCAGCTGTTATGAGAGCAGTCTACCAGGACAACCCAGGCAAGCAAGAAAGATCTGAAACCATACACTCTGCTTGGAAAGACAAAGAAGCTGACAGTGACCAATACACGACCTTTAAGATCGGTTAGAATTCTATCACCATGCCACAGCTACTGAGTACTAAGGCATTGTTCACTACCATTTTACATCAAAGTCCTTACTAGGTCCTAAAAAAAAAAAAAACCCTCTCTTTAGGGGCTTCTTTATCATTCCCATATGACAAAGGACAGGTGAGGTTATTTGAAAATGTCTGACTTAGGGTCACACATCTGGTAAGGAGACAGGAGAGTCAAGGCATACCATAATGTCAGTGGGACTTACTGGTCTATTATTAGATGCTTCTGCAAGGTGGGTTCAGATTGTTGATGACACTGTCATCTTTCAAGAGACCTCACACATCAGGGACATGGAATTGTAGCAGGCAATTAGCATCCAGCTTGGTGTTGGCTGTTGTTGAGTTGCTCTCTGTCCGTCTAGGAGGAGTGAGACCAAGACTGTGAACTTTCCCAGTAGGTCAGTGGGGATGTGCAGAGAGGAGAGAGGACTCCAACAAGTTTGTATCCCCTCCCTTTAATTATGAAGTATTATAAGCCCACAAATCTACACAAAGGACACCATAACATTGATTCACATTCCTGTTCAGTTAGGATGAGTTAATGCTTATTCTTATTCTTTTTACCTTATATCTTTTATCCTTTTGTTAAAAACAAAATTACTTTTGTTTTATTGAATTCACTTTGCAAGAAGTTGTGTCATTGAGAATTCTAAGTCTGTGACAAGATGGCAGGGAGTAACCAGCCTATTGAAAAAGACTGAGCTGTGGTCCTATGGGCCCAGCTGTGTATTCTCCCCAGGCTGGAGTTTCCTGTGCTGATTGCATGCTCTTGTGCTTTGGGGTGGTCTGGGCTTTCAAAA
>LOEQ01003766.1:67560-85066 GCA_001685075.1 Bramus lutescens
CACCATGTGGTTGCCAGGAATTGAACTCAGGACCTTTGGAAGAGCAGACAATGCTCTTAAACACTGAGCCATCTCTCCAGCCCCCTAGTGATGATGCTTTTCTTCTACGAGGCCCTACCTCCTAAACTCAGCACAATCTTCCAGCAGTGCCATAGAAATTAAGCTTTTAATGCACAAGCTTTCAAACATTTAAGATCCAGAATTCAATTGTGGGAAATACTAGAGGCAGGTGGCTATTATGTTAGTGTTTGACTCAGCCATGGCTCTGGCAACATAAGAGGTTGATTGCAGCAAAGGAGATACTGACAAAAATTAGTATTTGATTTTCAGATTCTGAAATGTGTCCACCTGGTGACCTTGCCCTATTACCAGCAGGCAAAGAGAACACTGGAGACTTCTTAGGCCCAACCTCTGTAGCCACTTACTTGAATTCTGAGAGTCAACTCTCCATTAAAGACAGTGTGATTGGGACTGACCAGTCTGAGAACATCAATATCCCCAATGACACAGAAGACTTAAAACAGAAAATCCATGACTTGCAAACTGAGCTGAAAAGCTACCGGAACTTCATTGTCCAGTTACAGAAGCACTCTCAGTGCAGTGAGGCCATCATCACAGTTTTGTGTGGGACAGATGGGGCTCAAGATGGCTTGAACAAGCCTATAGGCCAAACTGATGAAGAAGAGATGACAGTTTCAAGTTTGCACCAAGTACGGTATGTAAAGCATATGAAAATCCTCCATCCACTAACCCCAGAGATGATTGACAGTGGGATGCTAGAGAGCCACAAACAGCAGCTGGTGGAACAGGAGAAGGAGCTACAGAAGGAGCAGGATTTGAACTTGAAACTTTTCAGTGAAATCCATAACCTGGAGAAAAAGTTCCAAGACCTCTCTCCGTCAAGGTACATCCTATTTCTTCCTGAGCCAGCCTCCTACCTTTTAAGCCTGCAGTTCTCCAGGTTGTTGCTAGGCAAGAGCCCTGGAGCTGTAAGGGAAAGCTGCTGCTTTGGACAGGTAGAGTGTACGCTAGAGACACTTTACCTGGGTTCAGGCAGCCAGGGTGAGAGTGAAAAGCTACGTTGCATAGTATCACTCTGTGCACACCAGTTAGGAGATGTGCAGCTTCTGAGATTGGCAGGGCAGGTGGTGCCCTGCTCAGGCTAAGGACTCAGGGTAAAAGCTCCACAGCAGTTACTCTGTGGATTGCAGTGTGTTTGCTGAGCTGCGGTGTTTATTTTTGAACTCTGATATTATATTTTGCTGTGGTGTGGAAGTAGAACGGATGTCCTAGGCAGGTTGGAAGGAATATAAATGTTTTCCATATCTTTACCCTTTAAGGTCATCTTAGAGAAATAAGCCTGTGTTGAAAACGAGAAATTCTTAGGTCATGAAGATAATGCTTTATGGTTATAAATATATACATTTGCTTCGTGAGATATGGCAAAATGGGATCATCTGTAAAACTGACCTTCATTCTTATTAATTTGAGACAAACACTGCTCTGAATAATCAAAGAGCCAGAGTGAATTTTTTTTCAAGACTTCCCAAGCAGCAAGATTGAGGGAAGCTTATTTATTGATGGGTAGTTCTATCAGCCCCCAGGCAGAAAGTGTTTGATTTGTTGTTGTTGTTGATATTGTTTAATTGAAACAGAGTTTTACCCTGTAATTCAGGGGGTCCTCAAACTCACAGTCTTCCTGCCTCAGCCTCCTGAGTGCTGGGATTGCAAGTGTGTATCACCCCAGTAGGTAATAACCTATTACTTAACCACAGATACACTATGCAGGAGACACTCTCAGCTTATTTTTGTAGATAGAGAAACTGAGACTCAAAGACGTTGCTATGACATGCCTGTGGCCAGGTTTAAGTCCACACTGTCTCACTTTTCCTCCTCCACAGAATTGGCCTCTACTTTAAGATGGTGTCTTGTGATTTGCTTGTAGGTTATTGGTATTAACAGTGGTCATGGTGAATCAAAGTGCCTGTTAGATCCAGCTTACTCTAGCTACTTTTCCTTTCTGAGATTTTTCTCTGTGCTTGCTCCAACATTCCTAGGCTTGCATAGAGAAGGATGGTTCCTAATGGTAAGGAGGTGGTATTGGTTGGTAAAGGTTTAGCAATCTGTGTGTTTTAAAAGCAAAGCTTTACTACCTAAGTACCTTTAGGACAGATTTTCTTTTCTGCATGAATCCATTTGTTGGAAGCCTGGAAGAACTGGGTGCCATAAGATAGCTTGTTTCCATGACCAGTGGGTCCCAGATTACTCAGTAAGTGGTACCTAAGAGTCCAGCTCTTTCCGTTGGAAGCAGACAGTCCTATCTTTTTACCCTTGCCATATATATGAGTTTTTGTTGGGTCCCTAACCCTTGGGGCACTTGTTTCTACAATTCAGAATTCTGTCTTTGAAGAGCATATGGAAACTAATTGTTCTCCTGAGTCCTTGCCAATCTATGCTTTAATTGGGGGCTTTCTAAGGTTAAAATATTGCAGAAGAATTTCTGTTCAAGCATTTGTTGGCTGTTTGAACTCAAAAAAGGAGTGACCTTGTACAGTTTTAATTTTTGTAAAGTATATATGCTTGTACAGCTTCAGGCTTTCAGAAATTATGCTCTGTCATTTTTCCAATTAGTATTAAGGTCACAAAAATTCAATTCTAAAATGACACACACATTTTCCTTCCCTCTTTTATCAGATACGATTCATTGGTTCAGTCCCAAGCCAGGGAGCTCTCCCTTCAGTGGCAGCAGGTTAAGGATAGCCATGACATCTGTGTCATTTACCGTCAACACATGAGCATCATGATCAAGGCATTTGAGGAGCTTCTGCAGGCCAGTGATGTGGATAGTTGTGTGGCTAAGGGCTTCCAGGAACAGCTAACACAGTGTGCTGAGCTGCCTAAGCAACTGGAAAAGCTGTTTCTCCATGGTAAGTGGGTAGAGGCACTGGTCCTGTATTCTCTGACTTCTTGCTTGGGCACTGGCAGAATTCACTCCTTTGCTTTGCGCATCTCCTTGCCAGCTATACACACTGACCTGTTCGGCCCTTAGGCCCAACAGCCTTCTTCCTCATGGTCTTTGCATGTTATGTTTCTCCTTCTTCCTTCCATTTCTCAGCATTCTACTGGGGATGTCCTCTTTGACAATCTCTATAATGCTCCTGCCACCCGCTGACATCCTGTCTCCTTCGCCTGTTGCATTGTTCTTAGTCTTCACAGTGGAAGAGTGAGTGAGTCCAGTTTTATGGTGTGGTGAGTATGGCCCATGACAGGAAATACACCATCTGTGGTCATGCCAGGAATAAATGGCTGAGCTTGGATTTTACATCTTATCTCTTAGCATAAGTCTGTCTGTTCCCACTAAATCTATTGGTAGCCTTTTTGATATTTTAGTAGTTATTTGGTTGGAAGTGGGCAGTGATAACTCAGTGCTTTAGTCACTTCTCTATTGCCACACTAGGCACCATGGCCAAGGTAGCTCTTACAAGAGAAATCCTTCATTTGGGGTTTACAGTTTCAGAGGTTTAGTCCATTATCACAGTGGAGAGCATGGCAGCATGCAGGCAGGCACTGGAGCAGTAACTGGCAGCTGCATCATGTCTATAGGTAGAGAGAGAGCAACTGAGACTGGCCTCTTGGGCTTTTGAAACCTCAAAGCCCTTCCCCAGGAGGCAACACCTCCTAATCCTTATAATCCTTTCAAACAGTGCCACTTCCTGGTGTTTGAGCATTCAAATATATAAGCCTGTGGGGGCCATTCTGATTCAAACCACCACACTTGATTGTGTTGGTGATGAGCCTGGGGGTTAGGAATATTACTTTCATATCCAAGATTGGGGGTCTATGATGACAAATGAAGTCACTGAGTCAAGCTGTGTAGCCCAGAGCTTTGGCTTCCACTGTAAGATGTGGACCTTCTGACTTTGCTTACCTATAACCTCATCACTGTAATACCTAGATGGTAAAATCACTCTAAGGGTTAAGTGGTAGCTCTGAGGCCTTAGCTGTGTGAGTAACATATGGCTCTCATGACAAAGTACTTCCTACCACATGAGTTTATGTTGAGTTAGGGCTTGCTTGACCCTCAGAACTGTGTGCAAAAAGTGAGTTACGCAGAGACACAATAGACTTGGTGCAATCAGAATTGACTGCTCTTCTGCATCCCATTCACATAGAACAGACAGTTTACTGTGGATCTTGTGTGTGCACTTTAATTTCATGATGAGCACAGGGCAGTTCCCCCATCTGATCCCCATTAGTGTTTTTCCTAAAGGCCTGTCATTGTAGTGGCATTTCATTTGTCTTTTAATAAATGAAGCTTGCATGAGGATCAGAAAAGTAAAATAGCCACACTGGCCAGCCTTACAGACCAGGCAACAATGACACACACCTTTAATCCCGGTAGCCACACTAGTTTGCCATAGAAACCAGGCAGTAGCAGTGAATTCCCTTAATCCCAGAACTAGAGAGGATTATAAAATAGGAGGAGACAACTCTCAGTCTCAGTCTCATTTTGAGGTTTCCTGGAGGCAGGATCAACATTTTCAGACTGATGTCAAGGTAAGAGCCAGTGGCTGGCTGCTTTGCTTTTCTGGTCTTCAGGTTGAACCCCATTATCTGTCTCTGAGGTTTTATTAATCGTGCTACATGTCATAGACTAACTTTCTGGTATTTGTTCCTAAGAGCTTTGAGGATCAGGGTTTAGGAACACTAGAATGCAGTTTTAGTCTGCTGTCTTCTGGCTCATATGTTCTGAATAAATAAGCTTGCTTTCACCTTACTGGTGCAGAAGTAACTGGATGGCTGACAGATAAAGCTAGATTGCCCGTGCTCTCGGTGTTCTTGTCTTCTCCTCTGATAGCCCTGGCACTGGTCCTGGCCAGGGAGGTAGAGGGGAGAGTGCCTCTGGCACTAGGTGCATTCCCTCTTCAGCTAGTTACTCAAGGCCTTCTTTCTCAGCCAGAGTTTGACAAACACTGGAGATCCCACTTGTTGTTTTTTGTGGGTTCTGGAGGCAAGAACAATTCAGGGCTAGCAGATAGCTCAAGTGTAGAAGTTCATTTTCTTCTTTAAGGTGTAAAGGTCACAGAATCCTCATGGCAACTCCCTTCATAGGGAATAAAAAGAGACCCAGAGACAGATCTTTCCTGAATGCCACGTAAGAAGTCCTGCTCTTGAATTATGAACCAGTTTTACAATAAAGTGATTTATATCCATGGCAGTGTGTGGCACAAGTACTTAAACATTTAAATATAGGCCTCAAACAACAATACCAAGCATGTTTACTATGAAATGACAGACTGATACTTCTCTGATTGTATCATTTTCCACACCCATGCATGGACAGCCTCATGTTTCTGTGCCTGGACCCTTTTAGAACATGTGTATCTTTTATGGCAACAGGACTCTTGGCAACCTCTCCCTTTGTTCAGCGACAGATAACATACATTAAGCTTTACTGACTACAGAAGATCCTTATACATAAATGTCTTTTGCCTTATTTGATAATTCCCAGGGGATGGACATTTAGGATGGGTCCATTTGGGGACTGTTATAAAGAACATTGATTTGGAATCTCAGTGCATCCTTGCTATTTCTGCAACAGCATTTGGTTGACAGAGTCTAAGAAACAGAGTGAGAAGTAGTGTACTTTCTTGATGCTTGCTAAGGGCCAACTGGGAACTAAGGATCCCATGAGGGGTCTTGAACTTGACAATATGCTTTGGAGTATGCATTTTTCTGGGGTGAGGGTCTGTAGCTTTCAGATTCTCCACAGGGCCAGGACCCAGAGTTGATCAGGAGCTGGAGTTGTAGTCAAGTTTCCCAGTGTAGCCTCTTCATGGTGTCTCCAGAGACAAGCTGCATAGATGAAGAAGACAGTTTGTTCTCTTCAGATATAATTGAGCAAAGTACTGGATTGGGTGCAAAGATGATTGGGAGACAATCCCTTAATGAACTCAGGTGTCAAGCTTTAGCTACCTGTATTTCTGTGGAGCCTTTGCCTTGACACTCTGTCGTTTCTTCTCAAGACTTTCCAGAATGAGGAGATGCAGACAGTTTTCATTCTGT
This sequence comes from Bramus lutescens, assembly GCA_001685075.1. Classification (NCBI taxonomy): domain Eukaryota; kingdom Metazoa; phylum Chordata; class Mammalia; order Rodentia; family Cricetidae; genus Bramus; species Bramus lutescens. The sequence continues at coordinate 73,627 of LOEQ01003766.1, forward strand.
GTTTGCTGTACTCTCAGCCCAGAAGAAAATGCATTCTCCTCATTTCCCAGCAGTTAGGTCACATAGGAGGGGGCAGAATCTGAACTGCGGGTTTGATTTCACAGCTGTTCTAACCACTGGGATATATGTGTCCCACTTACATTGCTGTTAGTCTGGGTGCACGGACCAAGTGTTTCTGTTGCTTGGACATTGCATTTTCCCCTTCTGTGACTGTTCAAACCAGTGCCTTTCTACACAGGCTACACTCACTCTCTACAGAAGGCTTTCTTTGTTCACCCCAAGTAGGAGACAGAGCTGCTTCCTGTTCTTCACTCTGGGTCATCTGCACCTCATACATGACAGTCTGACTCTGTGATGGAGGCTATCGCAGGAATATTCCAGGGAATCGGAGATTGGAACTAATACCCTGGTATATGGATCATTAGCCTTTAAGAGTCAGATATCCTTACGGAGGTAGCAACACCCACCTTCACGGAGTTGTTTGTAAGAATTAAATGAGATTATTTAAAGTGCTTCACATTGCCCATGGAAACAGTATGCGTTTGGGAGGTGACAGTAATGATTACAAGAAAGTTTTAGTTGCATCACTGGCCCAGGCTGTCAAACAAAGGATTCTGACTCCTGTCACCATGGAATCACTTTCTCCATTTAAATTAGTTCTTGCTCCAAAAATATAACCCAGAAGCCTGGCATGGTGATACAGGTTTATCTCCCAAGTGGGGGTGAGGAAAGAGGATTGTGGGTTTTGTGGTCAGCCTGGGATATATAGATCCTGCCTTAAACAAATGAACAACAACAACAGCAATCTTTTTTACTTTATGTAAAAAAAGAAAAAAAATGAGAGGCAAAGCTCCCTCCATCCCTCCTCCTCTAATCCCCCCACCCCCAGCTGAGGATGGACTATGCTTATCTTCTCTGGGGTCCTCCCACCACCACCATGCTTCCCCTCCTTGAAAGTGAACTCACCAAGAGCAGACAGGACAACTCTGCAGCCATCCTTGTATACCCTGTGTGCCAGGCTTCTGGGAGGAGCCATGGTAGAAAGGAAGGAAGAAGCATGGAGTTGGATAGGAGATGCCAGGTATTGAGTGTGTGGGACAGGTGGAGTCTGAGTGGAGAGTTCTGTGCCCAAAGAGGCTTCTGAGCAACAACAGGGGACAGGCTGGGTCAGCCTTTCACAAGTCAACTTCTACACTGTGATCCTCTTGCTTGTCACACAAGGAAGCGAAAGCTAGCTTTTGGTTTTTGCTTTTTCTTGATTTCTGTGTTACAAAGATGACACTCCCTCACTGTGCGAGCTCACAGCTCTTAGGTTTGCCAGAGAAATGGGAACTGTGTTTTCATGACATGCATGCCAAGCTCCTACAATATCTGACAGATGATCTCCTACCACCTGTGTGGAGGCATTTTCTACCAAGAAACTCAGTTTATCAGTTGTTATGATCCCTTCATGAATCCCACAAAGATGGCCGTTTGTCACTTCGCTTTAAAAGGACACTATTGTGATGAATGAACAAGTGTAATACAAGCTCCCCAAAAGATCTTTTATTTCACAGACTCAATCTGATGGTGTCATTGGAGCACTTCCTGCCATGCGCATGGAGGCCAGGTCTTTGAGGGTTTTAAGATGGGCATGTGGTCAGGAAGCTAAGGATGCTTGAAGTTATCCCAAACCAAAGGCTCCTATCCTGTGCATGAAGGACATGACGCTAAGTTCACAGTGATGCCCATACAGCAGGCCACTACCTTCTCTATATGCCTGGCAGTACTTGTACAGCTTCTAACTGTTGGCAGCGCAGGGCTGAATGGTGGCCTGTCTTGGGGTCTGTGAGATCAGACGTTTTTCGTTACCTGAAGGTTGGTGAACAGCCCCAGTGTTAATTAGACTGTTCTTTCAGAAGATAAGTGTCCTGCCCATTATAAATTGTCCTTCAGGACTTTGAGCTCTGACCCAGTCAGATGTGACTTTCCCTTTTTGAGGAGGAGTACAGAAGGCAGTCATAGGGACTGCAGACTTGAGAGCATCTACCAGGCTGGGGGACTGCCAGCCTCTTCTTGCTTTGTGGAAGCCACAACATCACACTAGTTTGGGAGAGATATAGCCAGCAAGGTCCACACGTAGATCTACACCTGCCATGACCCTGCCCCTTACTAAAGTGCAGTCAAGTGAGAGTGGAGCCTGGAGCCTTGGGCTTGCACTTCTGCTATGGAGTGGAGGGAAGTGCTGACACTCTGGGATTATAGAAGACCTGAGGGAGAGTGCATGTAAAGGAATTGTATTCAAGGCTGCTGCCTCCTCACTGTGGCCATTTGTCTTTTGCCTGTGGGTGACATTGCTGTACAGTGTCAAGTATATGGTGACATGCTGGGATGGAGAGGGAGCCTGGCTGCCATACAGGCTTCCCTGTGATAACCATAAGCTGAATCACAAGACATAAAGCAAACATGCTTGCTCTGGTGCCCTTTTCCTTACCAGTGATGTTTGGGGACTTTTCCTTTTGGGAGTTTAGAGCGCTGTAGGTGCAGGCTAATTATAGCCTCATTTTTCAAGGCAGCAATAGAAGGGCTTTTTTTTTCTTTTTTCTTTAGCCATGCATCAGTTTCTTCAAAGAGTTCATCCTGGTCTGCAATTTCCAGAGTTTTGAAGTATTTTTAAAATAAAGTTGTTAGTTGCTTTGAAACCTGGACCCTTGCATCCTTTCAAATGATGACACTTGGGAACAGAGGACAGCGTCTTTCCCCCACAGCATCCTGCGCTTTATTTTTGTTTTCTTTTGTCATTTCTGTTAGTCATTTCCCCTGCTGTCAACAGTGGCCTCTTCAAATGCACTCCAGTACTGCTTTCCCCACTAATCCCAAAGCCATGTGCACATGTAGATTTGTCTCACTTATTTACTAAAATGAAAATTTGGAGGTGACCTAAATAACCAGTAGGGAACTACAAGATCCAATCCATGTGTGCCTGCCAATAGAATGTTAGCATAGTCTTCACAGTGGAGGCTTCTGAAGCAAACTTCGTAAAAGAAATGCTCGTCATAAAGTGTGATGTGAAAAACTGAAGTCAGCATCCTCTTCCCACGTGCATGAAAGGGAGAACAGAAGGCAAGTTTGGATCGTGCCTGCAGAGGGGAGGGTGGGAGGTTCAGGATCGTGCCTGCAGATAGGGTGGGAAGAGGGAGGCTTTATGATTCTGTTACCCACTGCTCACGGTGAACACATATTCTGCTAATGCCAGACGATTTTGTGTTGTGTTCTGTGGTTCTGAGACTGGAACCCAGGACTTCACATGTCTTGTACTGTACCACTAACTGTGTCTCTAGCCCTCCTTTTATTTTCTATCTCCATATGTACATGTGTTTGTGCAGGCATGTATATGTGTGTTGATGTCACGCGTCTTCCTTAATTGTTCTTCTTTTTATTTTTTGAGGCAGGGTCTCATTCATCTTGGAAACACTGTTCTTTTCTTTACTGCCTGGCCAGGTAGTCCTGGGCACCTTTTGTTTCTTCCTCTCCAGTGCTGCAGTTTTAGGCTCAAGCTACCACATCTAAAAAAAAAAAAAATCATGGTTGTGTGGTAGGCACTTTACCAACTAAGCTGTCTCTATACCCCCAGAAGTTGGCTTGAATTTATGATCTTCAGCCACTTGAATATCTAGGATGATAGGACTTTGCCACTAGACCCTGCTGTTGTTTGTGTTTTAGACATAGGAAAGAGCTGCATCCAGAGACCACCATGGTGGCTGCTTTTTAGATTCCTTCCTTTCAGCTAGAACGAGTGCCTGAATTAGTGTGTATGAACTTTCACTGCGTGATCCCACTCCCAAGGTCGGTGGTCAAGAGCTTTAAGATGGATCCTTGCCCCTACAAATATATAAACAAGGAAGTATTGTTGAACAGTTGTTAAAAGCTCTTTTCCTCCTCTAATGTTCTCTGTACTCCTAGGAGTGTTGGCCAGAGCAGAACCGCGTCGCCAGAGAGAACTGCAGGAGAGGTGAGTGTGTAGCGCTCCTTAAGGAAACTCCAGGAGTTGCCAGCTTTGATTTGCCTGCCTGTTTCTAAAATTTAAAGCTCCCTGTTTTCTGCAACTTTGTGTTTTTCTTTTGTAAATAAGGCACCAGCACCCATAGAACCAACAGTGACTGCACAGCAACCAAAGTCCACCACTGTGAGTGCTGCAGCTGCACACACTGGGTTCAGGTGACTTGTGGTGTTTCTGTCAGTAACTGAAGCAGATCTTCCTGTAGGAACTCAAGAGTCCCACTGTCCTAAGCCTGGCACTGGAGCATGTGCCAACTGATTTGTTTTCCTTCCCTCCCTCCACCTCCTACCCTCTGCCCCATGCCTCCTTACCTGGCTCCTTATTCTTCCGACCTGCTCTGCATAGCTGTGTACTCTGTCGCTTTTCTTGAGCATTGGGAAAGCCATTCCTCAGAGGCAGCTGTAACAGAAATGATCATGGACCTTGCCAACACCCTGTGTCTTTCTGTTCCAGCATTAGCTATTCTTGCCATACCACTTGATATAGTTCCATGGAGCACTTAGCCATGTGGTGTGTGCTACATTCCCATTTGGCTCACTCCTCTCCAGGAAGAACAACATTGTCTAGCACTGACGGGGTTTCACCCTTGTTGCTTCTGACACCACAATTCGAGCATTTTCCTTCACACTTTAGGACGAGGCACTTGTGGTTCAGAGCTGTGTACCTTCATTGAGTGGCAGAGCTGGAACTGGAACTCCAGTCTGCCGTGTTCCAGCACCAGTTTTTCTGTGCTGTTGTTTGAGGATAAGAATGATAGCATGGATTATATGCTTTCTTTGCATACTTCTTCAGCCAACTGGCTGTGCTGAGTGCTTGCCCACTTATGCTTCGTATGCTGTGGAGTACCTTCTTTAATGTTTGTGGCTTGGGGGTCCTTGGAGTGAAATGAAGAAATGGATAGTCTGGGATGTAGAAACGTAGATTTCATTGGCTTCCCAGAGGCCACCAGCATCATCATAGAGAGTAGGCAGGGAGGTGCCCTACCTCACTGGAGAATGTTGTTACCAAGGTGACTGTAGTCATAAAAGAAACACTCTTCCCTCTGCAGTGTCACCAAAGTTCCCTTATAGTTGAACCCATGTATCCATCCTTATTCCACGTCCTGCTGGCAGCTATGGAGAGGGAAAAGAAGGCCTTTGAGTGAGGCTGGTCCCAACTAGTCTTAGGATCTAAAGAATCAAAGTGATGGTACTGGGACCTCCCTGGACAATGTCCATGACTGATGTAAAGGAGACATGGCTTCAGGGGCATGCCAGGCCCATTGGGTGGTCCATAGAAGCTGTTTTTAGGATTCTCAGCCCAACACTCTCCTACAGGACTAATGGGGGTCTTTGAAGTGGAGAAAGTAAGGATAAAACTTCAGACTTGCTATTCTGGAAGACCGAATGTGTCCAGAGACTAAGTGGGAGGGAGGCAAGGAACTTCTTTCTGTCCTCTTAAATAAACCAGGTGTCTCTCCTTTCCATCTCTGAGTTTGCTGCTCTTCCTTTTGCTCCGCTATTTTCAGTTGTCGGCTCAGCACTCACAGGTCACTCCTGTGCTAATGAAATGGGTACTCTTAGCCCTCACTGTAGTTTTAGAAGGCAGCAGCAAGCCTGGCATCCATCACACTGTTTGGGCTCAGCTGCATCCGGTGTTTACCTGTTAATGGATACACTGCAGCTTTGGAGTCCTTTGCTCTTGTCTAAGTACATGAATAATGAGACTGGCCACTGACGAGAAGTAATAGGGAAAGGGGGGAGTACAAAGAGTTTAAATTAAGAAGCTTATCTATAATGGAGATTCACCTTGGCTTTTCACAGCATTCAGCTGTTTTTTTCTTGTGGCTTAGGTGGTCCTTGCAAATCCAGGTTACTAACCAGATGATTGCCAGAATGATAATATAGAAACCTGCCAAGGGGGTCAAGAAATCTTTGAGATTTTTAGGTCTAAGACCATCCTGTGACTTTGGGATAGACTCCCACATTCTCCTGGGGCTGTGGGGCCAGATACACATAGGTCTAATCTGAGTGGTGCCACTTATGAACCAAGACAGCACCTGGCTCATGATGCACCTTGGCTTCCTTGATTGTAAAGGACAATAGTGTTTCCTTCCTCAGAGAGTGTCCGTGAGGACAAATAAAGATCCAGAACCCTGGGACAGAATAGCACTTTGTGAACAGGTGCCCCTGAATCATGCTCTGTCTCAGGCTGTAAATCACAGTGTTGGACAAGCACAGTCTCTTTCCTTCCTTTTCTTCCTTGATTCCAGACTTAAACCCATGGAGGCCGTTCTGTTCAGAATTTCACTGCTTAGTGTCGTAAGGAAACAAAAGGACTGACTGAGTTTGTATGGATGGTCAGTCACAAAGAGAAAGTTATCTATCCCTAAGTGTTCAAACACATGGTCCAGCTTGGGATCATGGTGTGGGAAATGACATTTCTTTTTAAAATTTTAAGAATTAATTTCTTTTTATTCATTTTTGAGAATATCGTATGAGTATTGTTTTTATATTGTTGCTTCATCCCTTCAGTTCCTCCCATCTCCCTTTCTTTTCAAATTCATGGATTATTACTCTTTAATTATAATTATTACATATATGTGTATATACATACATACATTTATAAATCCAATCTTCACTAGATGATCTCAGGAGGTTGTATATGGATATGACTTTTATTTTGATCTTGAAGGTTGAGAACTGAGGAAGACAACTTAACCCATCATCATCTCCTGCCTGACTCTGCCGAGCCTTCTGCCTCTCACGCACTGTCAGATGATGAGATGTCTGATAAATCCTTCCTGTCTTTAGACCAGAAGACAGACAACAAGACTGGGAAGTTCCCGGCTATGGAGAACCATTTTCCTCAAGGTGAGCTAAGCTTCACTAAGCACCTTAGGCATAACCAGGCTGTCTTGTTTTGATGAGCAGAATGGGTTTATGTCTGACCATTTCACCAATGGAGGGAGTACCAGAGCTGCTCATGGAGGATGATTTATCAGCGGAAGAAGCCATGATGTTACAGTGTACTAGCAATGAGGAAGTCTTGGTTTCTTTTTAAATGATGACTCTGGTGATCTGCTCTTTTCAAAGGGTGGGTAGAAAGCCCTGGGGATGTCACTGTTGTTGGTTGTCCTTTAGTTTCTGCACATCCTGAAGCAGGTCCCTTAAGGGATGACTCTTGGCCATGGCATCAGGCCCTTTAATTTGGTCTACTCAGGCTGCTGCAGCTGAATACAGGGAACTGCAGACAGCACAAATCCATCTCTCACAATTCTGGTGTGCAGAAAGCAGAGGTCAGTGTGCCTTACAGGCAGTGTAGTTGAGTTCTGTGAGCATCCTTTTCCCACTTGAATTCTGACATAGAGGAAGAAAGGTCAGGGGAGATCCCTATGGTCTGTCCACAAGAACATTAGTTCATGGGCATTGCGTCCTCATGACCTAATTTCCTCCAGGGGCTCCACTCCCTGACACCATCACATCTGTGCTAAGGGCTTCAGTATGGGAATTTCAGAGCACAGATGCTCTGCCTTGTTCTGTTTCTGGATGTGAACTAAACTGGCCAAATTAGCTTCCCAGGGACCTTCCCCATTCTCCTTTCTGCTTATAGCCTTCATTTCTTCTCTTGGGGTAGAAGTTGGATTTACTGTTTGTCCCTCAGTATGTTTCAGAGATCCAAAGTACTATAGAGGCAGGCCAGATGGACTTGTGCTTAGCAAACTTTTCCACTCAATTTGCAGATAGCAAGTATCGGAGGCTGTGCAGGGTGTGTCCTCTTGGAGTTGCACAGCACTGCTCTAAAGCACAAAGGAGCTGTAGGTAATGAGCATGGTCTGCATGAGCTCATTCACAAGAAGGCAAGGTGTGGAGCACAGCCTATGTGTCAGGCCTTTGATATGTATAAACTCTGTACCTCTCTTGATGGTCTCTGATCTCTTGCCTATTCCAGTGGATTTTTTTTTTAAGTCGCCACAATGGATTCTGTAACACACACTGGACACTAGCACTCCTTGCTAAAACCTTTTGTTAATACTAAATTACATAAGTCATTGCTTTCAAAAGTATTTGAAGTGTTTGGTTTAGACAACTAGATTTCTTTTAGATGGAGAAGTTGTCCAATATGTCAATGATACTGGAGTCGAGTCTTTGCCCCATGGTGTCCTCTGAGGCTCCTCTAGACACTCAAGTCCCACATCTTAGACATACCTAGACTATGACATGCACATTCTTGGTATAACTCAGGAACCAACCAAATCTTCCAGTGGCCTTATTTCCTGGGGTTTCTGGTGGTATCCCTTAAAGATTTTTGTGAGTACTTGATTTTTCCATCACTTCTGGTTGTGGGTTCTGCCCTCATCTACTTTAGGTTAGACCATAAATCATTTCCTTGTCCTTAATGCACCCTACTTCTGCACTTAGTTCAGTGTAACACTGAGCCCCTCTCCAGGATACTGAAACCACTGCATGAGGTCTGATCACATGGGCGGAGGAGCAGCGTGAATGGATCATTCAGAGGGAATGTGATCCCACTTTCTCTATGTGGTCTTAGGCACAGATCTCTTCTGCCTATCACTGTATTTTTTTAATATAAGAGATAAAGGTTAAAATAAATATAGATAAAACCTTAATTTTTTCCAAATCTCAAGGAAGTTCAGGCCTGTCTCTTGTCTCTGTTCAGCAGGGATGTGTCTGGGCTGCCTGTGCCCTTAGTGCATCACTAGTCCTTTTCTTGAGTGGAAGCCCAGTGCTCTGGAGCCATTGAAATAGAGCCACTGTTTGCCTTTTTTTTTTTATTTCTCTTCAGCTTTTTCTTCTCTACATCTGTTTTTCCTTTTGTCACGCTTGTAATCTGTATAGAGAAATAATTTGGCAGTTTTTTCTTTGCTCACTTACCATTCTTTCATAGACTTTCTGACATGTTGTCAGATAATGTTACTTTTAGTGGCCTTGGAGCAGCCCTTTGATGGCTGAACTGCAGTTTTCCTTCTGTTCCTAGAGCTCAGCACTTTCTCACAATTGTAAACAGTGCTGCAGGGGACTCTTGAACACAAAGCCTTCCTCTTTGAGGGCATTTTCTTAATATAGATTCTCTAATTTTTTTTCTCTTTCATTTCTGTGTGTAGCAGATTTATAAGATTTATGGTTTTTATAAATTAGGGCTTATTGGAAGAGTTTACTGTAAGACAGGAGGATCCTTTTCTCCCATTTTGGAAAAAGTGCTATAGTATTTCATTCTCCTCAGGATGGCTGCATAATTAATACATGGTGTCTAATTCCCCTGGGGGTGTTTCCTTCAGCCCATGTGATAATTCTCATTCTGAAAGATGGCTTGTATGGAGCATCATCACTCCACAGTCAGCAGTGTGTGACCCAAACAAACCGGCAAGGAAGGTGGCAGTCCAAACTAGTGAGTGAGCTGGCTGACTCTGGGCTGACGGACTTCTGGAAGAAGGTTGGCAGGACCTCGAGGCTAGGCCGGGAGGACCAGTGCTGGGCACACCACAAATGTGCACAGACAGCCTTACCCGCCGTGCTGCAGCGGGAGGCAGACATTCCACTAAATGACTTGCCGCACTTCTGGCATTAATGGGAGATAGCTGAAGGTCTGGAAATTAAGTCATCTCATAAACATTCAAATTCATGGCAAAATTACTATTTAATTAGGAAAAGATCTGTAACATTGTGCTACTTTTAAATGAAAGCCATTTTGGAGGAATTAAAACTGGGTCATAACATTAGTATAATGTTTTAAAACAAACATTACTAAGACATACTGAGTGTACCCTAATTGATGAATTAAAGACATTAGTTTTGCCTTTGGATATTTAATGTGATTATGTTTTAAACACTGACTCTGGAAATCCACCTCCAGAGTGAAACTATTCTTCCTTTTTTTTTCTCTGTTGAAGTGAGATGTGGCAGAAGATAAAAAAATTAACACATGCTCATACTAGGAAATTTGGAAAAATTATTTATTAAATGATATGTTAAAGTGTCAAATGGAGGTTTTTAAAAACCTGAAATCTATCACCTTGAGGTAACTGCAATTAATATTTCATTGTAATTACTTCTTTGGTTTATTTGTTTATATTACCTGTATGTTCTTATATAGAGTTGAGATTATGTTGTAACCAATTTTATATCTTTTGAAATCTGCCATAACATAACACATTTTCCATATTTATAGTTTTTATTGCATAATTTAATACCTGTGTAATCCCTCAGCATAGTGAATGGACCTCGGTTCAATGAACAATTTGAGCTGTTTCAGTTTCCTGTCACTTGTAAACTCAGATGAGTATTTTCATGCAGTCTGGCAAGTGCCTGTGAGCATCTCACGTGAGCTCCTTAAATAGAGTCCTGGAAGTAAAACTATTTGGGAACCGACACTGGAGAACTTTCCTAAAACTAGTGATATCAGTAGCCCCAGAGGGTCATATACATTTATACTCACACAGCAGTGATCTAAAAAACATGCTTTTTATTACCTCTCTCACTAGCATTGTTTTAAGTCTTGAAATTAGTGAATGATAAAGGGATAACATACTCATTGCAGAAAAAAAAAAAGAAAACTAGCCTAGAAAATTATCTGAATTCATTAGGAAGGTAATTTAATCAACTCTCAGGCAGTTCAGGCTAACTTGAAAATGATCTGTTAGTTTCACCATAAGGAAGATTTTAAATTAATATTTGATATTGAGAAGAATAAAAGGCTGCATTAGAGTTAGCATTAAAATTGTATGGAGTATAATTTTTGTGTGTGATGTAAAGTTACTTCCTCATGGAGGGCTGCAGAGAGTCATTGAGCCATGACTATGGGCTGTGGGAAATAGCTTGGCCTCCCCAAACCTGGGAAAGAATTGCCAGCTGCTGACTATCTCAATACTTCCAGTGCTATTGAAATTTTAAGATCTCTGCATAATCTACCAATTATTCAATTTGTTCGGGGCTTCAGACTTTAAATTTAAAATGTTCTTCCTTCCTGTAGACTTACTAATGGAACACATACAGGAAATTCGAACTTTGAGAAAGCATTTGGAAGAATTTATTAAAACAAATGAGAAACTCCGGAAACAGCTGGAATATCAGAGGTCTGAGACTGAACAAGGTAAGGAAGGACTTTCCCAGGGTAAGAAATGGGGTTTGGTGGGTTGCTCCTCTGTGATGTGTTTGCCTGAAGAGGCTCTCTGTGAACCAGACTGGGTGGAGAAATTGGTTAGCCTCTGGGGTCCTGAGCTGTAACCGTGTTCTCACTATAGTGGTATGGATTGGGATTCTAAAATAAAGTAGAACCATATCTTTCCTTTTTATCAATAGTAGCCTATAAGCCGGGTAGTGGTGGCGCACACCTTTAATTCCAGCACATGAGAGGCAGAGGCAGGTGGATCTCTGTGAGTTTGAGACCAGCCTGGTCTACAAG